>JAKLMF010000632.1:0-12184 GCA_022813555.1 Botryosphaeria agaves | reverse complement strand
ACACAAAGGGCTGCCGGTACTCTGAATCAGAAATGAACGAGGCACGTCCACCAGTGGAATGTGCGTCTCAAGGAGCGTGGGATGAGTGAGGAGAGAAAGGCTAGTAACGACAGTGGTTTTTTTTGGACAGGAACAAAACAATATGAACGTAGGCCTGCCCGCTGTTCTATGATACTGCTGTGAAAGATGTGTGGAAGAGTCAAGGAGAAAATCGAAGTGAAGATATTCGTATCTGCATGCATGGAGCTCAGGATTAGAAACAGGAGGGTCGCGTATGCAGGAACGGATTGTTGGGCCAATCGGAAACGTCATCCCCCGCAGCCAGCAACGGTCCCTGACATGGGCTTCAAAACAACGGCCCCCATAACCGAGTTTCACATGCTGAGACGCGTGTCTTTCTGCCTGTCTCCACAATGAATTTACCAGTGTGCACGCAACCTCTGGAGGATGCCATGCATAAGGGACTTGTACGACTTGTTCCACCTGTACGAAAGTTAAGATATCAAGTTCTAACCCTATTCCATACGAAAGCCAGAGCACGTCGAGTCAAGACGGGTGCAACATCTAGACAAGACACAAGAGACAAGAAACTCCACGATGCTAATATGTACGCTGAGATCCACCTGATATCAGATCTTACGCCTGTGGCTTGCGCGCAACCATGAGGTACATGGGTGTGAAAAGCTTCTCCTTTCCACCAGCAACGAGCGCGTCTGCCGCAACAGCCAGACTGTCCGCAGTCTTCTGCGTACCCCTTGGTGCAAGTTTAATCGACTCCAGCAGACCAACGAAGCGATGCACCGCCCCGCGGCCAAACCTCGTCATCCGCAGTATCGAAAAAGTATCCCATACGCTGCCAAGGTACTTGAACTCGCCAGCTAGCGGCCAGTACCACGGAATCGGATCCGGTCGGTCTGCAAGGTCTTCGTGCAGCTCCATCTCAAATCCTGCCGCCTTGATAGCCTTGAGGGCAACTCCAATTTTCTCCATGTTTGAGATGCCGTCGCCCAGCTCGATGCCTAACCGAATCTCGCGATGGCGTGGGTTGTCGTTGTGGTAGTTGTCGGTCATGAGCCACTCGTACACGCCAAAGACACCGCCAGGCTTGAGTACGCGGAAGATCTCAGAGTACACGCCTTCTAGAGAGGGTGCGTGGACTGTTGCCTCGATTGCGTAAACTGCGTCGAAGGAGTTGTCTGGGAAGGACATTTGCTGCAGCATGTTCAGCAAACTTTCTCGCTGCCATGTGTGTGGAGCTATACCATGAAGTCGCCCTTTGTGAAGCTCAGCTTATCCGATAGTCCCTCCTTCGCCGCATAACGTGTGGCTCGCTCAATTTGGTAGTCGTTGTTGTTCAAGCCGATGACATTCGCATCCGTGAACTTGACGATCTCTCGTGCAGGCCCTCCAACACCACACCCAACATCGAGAACTCTCATACCCGGCTTGATGTTCATGACGTGTGCGAGGTAGTGCTCATGGCGCGCAATCGCTTGCCGGAAAGGCTCGCCATACGAGAAACGGCAGAAGTGGAAGGACTGTCCCCAGCCATACTCGTAGAGATCCGTCGCGAGGTTGTAGTAGCTGTGGTAAAATATAAGCAACAGGCCGCTAATAGCAAATCTCAAGCGTCTCACTGTCGGGTGAGAGTAGCGTATTCGTTTCTTCGCGCCTCCCTGGTAGCTTCCGTCTCTACCGCTGCGGCCTTGTTGTCCCAGTGCTTGAAGTATTCGTCGACAGCCAATTGCTGTGCCCTAGGATCTTTCTTCAACATGGCCATAAATCCAGCGCGCTCTTCCGCGGATTTGCCATGCATGGCCTTGTTGAAGGCAGCATCGCGAATGTGATCTTCGGATTCAAGAGCAGAGGGAGCCATGTTGGTGCAGGGGGACTAAGTTCTAAGCCAAGGTATTGTGCGCGAGTACCGGAGGGAAGTTCTTCTACAAGTACTGGCAGAGGGCTTGGGGTAATCTCAAAGAGAGTGGCTGTGTCGAACAAGTCCCAGAGGCGATCCACAACAATTCGGCATGCAACGGTTTTCATGGTTGATTTCAGGGACAGATCCGCTAGCGTCGCTTAGCGTCATCTCGCCGGTAAGTCACTCCTCCGGAGAGCTCACCGCCTGGAATTTTGCCGCATCTGCGTCGCGCGAAAATCAACCTCCAGTTCTCCAGTGGTCTGACCCCACCAACAACATCCGCTCAACTCCTTGTAGATTCGCCACTAGTCCCGCCTTTCATCCACCGGGGACAGTCTCCATACACTCTAATTCTCGGCTTCACCGTACGCACAGATGCCGCCTCAAATCAAACACGACCTGAACCGCTCAGGCTGGGAGACGACCGATTTTCCCTCAGTCTGCGAACAATGTCTCCCAGATAATCCCTATGTTCAGATGCTAAAAGACGATTATGGCCAAGAGTGCAAGCTCTGCACGCGTCCCTTCACTGTCTTCAGATGGAAAGCCGACCGCACCGCGCGGCAAAAGCGCACCAACATATGCCTAACGTGCGCCCGGCTGAAGAACTGCTGCCAGTGTTGTATGCTTGACCTGTCGTTCGGTCTGCCGATCGTGGTCCGAGATGCCGCCCTGAAGATGGTCGCGCCTGGCCCACAAAGTGAAATAAACAGGGAGTACTATGCGCAAGAGCATGAAAAGGAGATCGAGGAGGGCAGAGGGGCTATCGAGGCATATGAGAAGACGGACGAGAAGGCAAGGGAGCTGCTGAGGCGGTTGGCCAACAGCGAGCCATATTATAAGAAACAGAGGCGGTTAGAAGCTAGCGAGGGTGGGGAAGGACAGAAAGCATTGCCGGCGCTAGAGAGTGGGGAAGCAAAGCATACTGTAGGGCCAATACGAACAAGAGACTCAAGAGCTGGAGGCCCTCCAGGCGCTCGCGGCGGGATGCGCGGAGGCAGAGGCGGCGGTCGTGGCGGACGTGCATTCCCGAGCACGGCGCAGCTTCCCATAACGCCGCAGGACATCCTACCACCAGCAGACCCCAACATCACTTCGCTGTTCGTCACCGGCGTTGAGGACGATCTACCAGAGCACGAGCTCCGCACCTTCTTCTCCAAGTTCGGAACACTCCGATCGTTAGTCTGCTCGCATCGAGCGCATTGCGCATTCATAAACTTCGCGTCCAGGCAAGCGGCTGAGGCGGCAGCGGAGGAGTGTCAGGGCAAGGCGGTGATAAAGGGATGTCCGTTGAGGGTGCAGTGGGGCAAGCCGAAGCCACTGGATACGATGGAGCGTGAAGACAGGATTGCTAATGCAAGAGCTGGACGGACGATTGTGGGTGGTATGGCAGCAGCAGGGCCAGGCGCGGGAGGTGCTGCGCGAGGTGCACTTCCGGCTGCTGCGGCTCAGGATGATCTGGATAGTCTCAGCGCAATTGCGCCTCCGCCTGGAGCTGATGACTTCAAGTACGCGAGTTTGGCTGGTAATTGAGATTCTCTTCAAGTTCATGAGGCATGGATTGGCGTTCAGGGCGTTGTCGTACAACAAATTACGGAGTCACTCGCGAGCATCGTTTCGACCATCAGTACAACGATGAGCAGCATTTATTCGTAAGGGTAGTCCCCTTGCCTGCCAGCTTTATGGTATCATTGTCTCCTTTCTCCGTATGCTCGTGTATTCGGAGCTCTGGAGCTCCAGTCAGCGACCTCGTCAGCCACTATCTTATATAGCCGAACTCACTGTATCGGTCACCTTGTTCATCAATAGCCTGCCCTTGCACCACGTTCTCCCGCAATATTCTTGCTACCTCCTCCGCGTATGCGATGTTCTGTGAGACTGCGTCGCTGGACGATAGTGACCGGTTCTGCTCGAATCCGTCCCGCGCCGCGTGGCGGGCGGCCATCATGCGGTATGCATCGCCTGAGTAGTGATATCATCAGTTTAAGAACAGGTCATTCTGGATGTGCTTCGAGCGTACCTTGGAAAGCTATTCGCGTCGATCGAAGGAGGTTTCGATAAGCTGCGAGGGCCATGTCTCGTAACACAAGTTGGAGGTTTAGTGTCTAAAGTTCGTCGTTGTGATCGCAAACACATGCCTCGATGCCAGCTTGAAGTTCATCGAAGGAAGCGCGCTTTGATGCGGCTCGGCTGAACCCGGCCGCCGATCCCTGGCAAAAAAGTTCGAGTCTATCTTCGCAGCTCTTCACAACCATCGCAACTCAACAAACATGGCAACTGCACAAGTTTCATTACCTCTGCCTATCCTCCCAGAGGGCTGGTCAGGCGAGAAAGACTTCAAGTCAATCGGCTCACTTTCTTCGCCCACTCAACGCAATATCGAGCCTGTCGGACCTCACTTCCTGGCGCATGCCCGCAGAAAGAGACATAAGCGTACCTTCTCAGAGGATGAACGCATTCAGGCACAGGAGAGTGCCAAGAACGTAGAAGATGAAGACGCTGGGGAGATCAGCGAAGAAGAGGATCCGTTGATGCTACAGCGGGATGCCAAGGACTGGAAGGTAAAGGCAGTGACAGTCTTCGAGTAATGCAGATCGCTGATAAATTGCACTATAGAACCAAGACCACTATGCCGTGCTTGGATTGTCCAAGTACCGTTACCGCGCTACGGAAGATCAGATCAAACGTGCCCACCGCAAGAAGGTTCTGCGCCATCATCCGGACAAGAAGGCTGCCGCTGGCGGCTCCGAGGACGACTCCTTCTTTAAGTGCATTCAGAAGGCTACCGAGATCTTGCTCGACCCAGTCAAGCGCCGGCAATTCGACTCCGTGGACGAGGCTGCCGACGTTGAGCCCCCAACGAAGAAGGAGACTCAAAAGGGCAACTTCTTCAAATTGTGGAGCCCTGTGTTCGAGACAGAGGGCCGGTTCTCCAAGACGCAACCGGTACCTCGGCTAGGCAACGACAAGAGCACCAAGGAGGAAGTCGAGACCTTCTACAACTTCTGGTACAACTTCGACAGCTGGAGGACGTTCGAGTATCTGGATGAGGATGTCCCCGACGACAACGAGAACCGCGACCAGAAGCGTCATGTCGAGAGGAAGAACCAGAACGCGAGGAAGAAGAGGAAGACAGAGGATACGGCACGCTTACGGAAGCTGGTCGATGATGCCTTAGCCCTGGACGAGCGCATTAAGAAGTTCCGGAAGGAGGAGCACGCTCAGAAGAACAAGAAGCGGCTCGAGAAGGAGGCTGAAGCCAAGCGTCTGGCGGAAGAGGCTGCGAAGGCTAAGGAGGAGGAGGGAAAGCTGAAGGCGGAGAGGGAGGCAGCCGAGAAGGCGGAGAAGGCGGAGGGCAAGAAGGCCAAGGAGGCCGCGAAGAACGCTGCGAAGAAGAACAAGAGGGTCGTCAGAGGTGCTGTGAAGGACGCCAACTACTTCGCCTCGGGTGATGCGTCTGCGTCGCAGATTGAGCACGCCTTGAACGATGTGGATCTTATCATAGTCAAAATCGACAACGAGGAACTGGCCAATCTGACTGCGCAGCTGAATGGCGTGAAGGATGCGGTTGAGATTAAGATCATCTTCGAGGGGGAGGTGCATAGGCTGATGGAGGCTGGGAAGCTGAAGGATGGAGAGCTTAAGTCATTCCACCATAAGCATTGATGTGGATTTGTGCTTGCGCTCTTCTTCATGCGAGGGCTCCTTTTAGATTGTCTCTTGTACACGATTCGGGATAGACATGGAGCAGGACTGCAGATTTATAATCTGTCTTTGTGTCTGGGAGCTTTAGAACCTTAAGCATGACTCGTGAGAGCTGGTTGCTTGCTTGGCCCCCCTCTGGTGAGGGGATGTGATAGATTTGGCGTGATACTGTTCTCGTGCCATTATCCGCTCAATATTGCTCGGCCTTACTCCACACTACTCAGTACCACTTGAACAGATGGTGAGTTACCTGTAAAGCAGAAGCGGTTTTGTCCTCCATCACATGCTAGGGCCATTTCCACTGCGCGAGTCATTCTGGCTCTCGGCGGCATGATGGCATCGGCCAAGCACAGCAGTGCCTCTTCACTACAGGCTTTCTTACTGCCATCACTACCTAACAACAAGCCCTCCGCTGTCTCCTAGAACAAGTACTACCTGATAGCTGTGCATCACCAGATTCCTCACACAGCGACTACCTACGGATCCAACCAACACCAGCCACGCCATTCAGAGCAAACATCTAGACGCATCGTCGTCCATACTCGCGCACGTGTCCTATAAGGACTCCTCCCCAGCTCCAACCGTAAACCCCATTTACCTTCCACAAGCCATCTATCCTCCCGTCTTGTCCGCATCCACCAAGTCCTCTCCCGACAATGGCGTCCTCGCGCCACCACACCCAGCCGACCGAGTACTCCCCCAAGTCTTCCGCGCCCCGCGGGGCCTCAGCAACTCGCAGCGATGCGCCTATGAGTCCGCTCTTGCTCCCGACCGGCGTTGCTGGTAGTCATGGAGAAGACATCCGGAGGCCGAGTATACAGTTTCTGCCGCATAGGACGGGGGGACTGCCGACGGGGAGCCCGAAGCCAGGGAGGGCGACGAGTAGGAGGAGGATGAGTAGTCCGCCGCCACCACCGTGAGTAGGAGTTCTTTCTCAACTTCAGATGGGGGTTTGATGTGGATTGTTATTGCTTTTTCTGGGTGATTCATCTTTCCCATGGTTCCTTCCGTAAATGTACGCTGCAGGCGAGGGCCATCTTCAATGTAACCCAAACTTGTGTTTTCCTCTCATTGTCTCTCACTTGCATCAACATCTTAGCCAGGTCCATTCTGTCATTCGCTATTCAATGGCTCGTCTTAAATCTTGTCTCAAAGCCCCACCTTCAAATAAGCGCAGCAGCTGGCCTGCAAGAACTTTTAGCAAAATACGTGCAAAGGCGCGCATCAGCTGGCCGCCAACGAAGAAATCTGAGGAGCCTAACAAGCAAGATCGCAGTCAATTCCAACCGCGCGTGTCTTTTGACACTTTCGAAAAGTCCGACGCCATCAAAGAACACTCCTTAACACTGAGCCGGAAGCACAAAGACTATGAATACACGAGACGATCTCGAACCTTTCTCTGCGGACTTGACCAGAATGATTATTCTGAGTACGCGTTTGCGTGGCTTATCGACGAGCTGGTAGATGACGGGGATGAGGTTGTCTGCTTGAGGGTTGTAGAAAGCGGCGATAGCATTGCAGGCCGCTCGAGCGTGCACCAAGGGCAATACAGGGCTGAAGCTGACAAGTTGATGCTCCAGCTTGAAGAGAAAATTGGAGAGAACAAAGCAGTCAACCTGATCCTAGAATTCGCCATGGGCAAAGTGCAAGACGTCATAAGCGACATGGTCAGTCTCCCATGCAACACGCTGCGAGCCACTACTCAAATCTGTACAGATCAAACTCTACGAACCCGCCATCCTCATCGTCGGCACCCGCGGCCGCAGCCTCGGCGGCTTCCAAGGCCTGCTCCCCGGCTCCATCTCCAAATGGTGCCTGCAATGCTCGCCTGTCCCCGTCATCGTCGTCCGCCCAGACACCGAGCGCAAGCGTATCAAGAAGAAGCGGCTGCAGGACCCAGCCCGGCACGGCTACCGCGACATCCTCGACCCGGAAGGCGGCCACGTGCTCGACCCCTCTCACCGTCTCAGCATGATCGGCGGCGACGGGCAGACGCTGTCTGAGACTGCGTCGGACGCGGAAGCCGCGGCCGTGGCTGCCGCGATCGGGTACCGGCCGAACGAGTACAGAGGCAGCCCGCTGACCAAGGTGGACACCACGCGCTCGGACGTCACGACAAGATCGGACATCACGTCCCCCTACAGCGACTACTCGGGCCGCGACACCTCGCCCGAGGACGTGCGCAGCCCGGTCCGCGTGATGAAGAGCCCCGAGCTGCAGAACCTCGAGAGTCCCGAGCTGAGCGATTACAGCGACGACGAGGCCGGGGAGGAGAGCGGGGCGGAGGGCGCGAGCAGGCAGTCGTCGGTGTCGGGGCCGGTGCAGGGAGGGTTGTATCATTCCCAGCTTACGGAGAATATTCGGCCGGGTGCGAGTGCGCTGAGTGCGTTGGATGCGCTGACGGGGAGTGATGGCGAGGGCAGGAGCAAGCCGAAGAGGCAGCTTGCTAGGCCGCCTTAGGATGGGCGAGCTGGTTTTGGTGGTTCTTTTACTGCATTCTGTTTCAAGCGTTGCATCGACGTTCCACTGAATGGATGTATTGTTCGTTAGGAAGACATCAATATCTCACTCTGACGCAAGTACAGGCGTGCTGGCCCAATCCATCTCTCACTTCAAGTTGTGCCTCCAGCGACTGCCGTCGTGCGGCTGATCTCGCTTCTCGTTGGTTTGGATGTGAACTTCGAGTGCCGCCTCACTGTAAAAAGATTTCGTCGTTTCTGACTTTCCAAATCCGTTTTGCAGTTCCAGCCATTGAGAGTGTTCTCTTCCCCCATCCTGAAAGACCACATCGCACCTCCCACTAGCTCCAATCAACTTCGCCATCCTTACAAACAGCCTCTGCCCAGCAAACGAAAACGTCGCGTCTCCAAAAGACCAGCGCTACCACCTTTGAAGGAGCGCAAAACACAAGAAAAAAACATACAGCAGTAGGTATTCCCCGATGGTCACCCGCTCGAGTACTAATCCACCGGTTCGGAGCTTGAGTTCAGGAGAGCGAACGGGATCCGCTATTTTCTCCGACCTATGGCCGTATGTGCTGGAAATTGCTTTGGAAACAACTTATACAGCTCTGCATTCTCATCCCCTTGCAAAGGTGTGTTGAGCCCCGCAAGCAGATCTTCCCCTCTCTCATTGCTCCTCGACGACAGTAGTGGCGACGAGGAAGGAGCAAAGGTTGGATGTGTGTAAGGAGGTTGTGACGGTGGATAGCATCGGGACGTGGCGGTGCAGCTTCACCATGACTTGTTCAGAAGCCTGACAGGTGCTGGGCTATGTCTACGCTGTAGCGTAGCTGGTAACTCAGAGGAAGGGTGAACGACAGATTAAGAACAGTTTGAGTGAGAGGGAGGTCGCTCTGGAAGCGAGGAGAACAGTGGTGGTGGGTCTTGATTTACTATCGGTAGCGTACTGAGGAAGCGTATGAAGACTTCGTGCAAAGACATAGTAGGTGTTGGGCAGTGTGCCAGAGAGAAAACGAACTAGGGTATTCGTAAATGATGCTATATTTGCGAGAATGACAGCGGACGGTGAGGTAAACGTATCGTACACGATGATGGACCATTTCTTCAGGCATTGCAACTTGCAATGGCCTGAAACATGGAGTGAAATCACAAGACGACGAAGCACATGAGACCGTTCAGGACGTTCTGAGTGAAAGGTAGCCTCTATGTTTCCTGTCGAACGACGAACTCTCAGACGACACATAGAAGGTAGTAGGCACGAGGAGTGTGCCAGCTACACCGTCCGAACCCATCTTGTGCGCTGCTTCTTGTCTGGTATCTTTTGAATTTGCCTCATCCCATTCCCATCCTCGTCCCATTCCTATCCTCATCTGCGGTCAGATCATTGTACTGTACATATTCGTCGTCATCACTCCATCTGACGGATAGTCGTGCTCGCTCAATACCTCATCGCGGGAAGCGCCGTTTCTAACAGGTGATTGTTTGTAGGTGACGTCGGGTAAGATTGTTTCGAGGTTAAACCTAGCCTCCCAGTAGCTGGTTTCACCTTCTTGCCTTCTGATCTGAGCTTGTTTCCGCGCCGGGCCTCGTATGCTTCGTGAGCCGATTTGTGTGCTTCTTCTTTCTGCCAGAACCTGCCCTTAGAAAACTTCCGCTAAAACCGATCTGGGTAAAAGTTCTGAAGACCACTTCCACACGTCTAACCATCACCCGGTTTTGCTCGCCCATCATCCGGAGGACCTGTATGGAGGGGTTCTCCAGCCGCGCTCAGCCTATTCTCATGGCGTCTGGATTGCGAGGCTTCCGGTTTCCCAAGATGCAGAAGGTGTCTCGTCAGTCCATAACCGGAGTTGCTTCTTTGACACCACACGACAAGTGCGCAGTAGATTGACGCTTAATCTTGGTCTCACTACTTGAGATAGAGGAGCATAGTGGTCAAAGAGCATGACCAGACCGCGACAATGGATGTTGTGTAGCTCATGTATGCGATATTGAACGTCAGAGGAGGGTCGAGGAATCGAAGTGATTGCTGAACAGCGTCGCTTCCAGCACACATGGTGAGTCTGCTTCGTTAGCAAACTGTCTGCGCATCACAAGTCACTTGATAGACGTCCCTACACCGCACTGGTTAGGCACAACTTCCTGGGAGGCTCTCCCTAAATCCTTGAGATCCATTGCAGAGTGTGATCTTGTCGGTCCAGCAAAGGAAGCGTTGGGTCTGATATAGTCGACTCATGTAGGTATCGGTCTGGTTCAACGAGAGACGGAAGTTTGAAGGCGTTCGACGGTTTTTGGCCTCGGGTCTTGAAAGGTTTTGATCCAGTCTGTGAAGTTCCAGTAGGATTGCATCTAAGAAAGGGTTTCAATCAGTTGCGTGCTTTGATCGAGTGCGTCAGGATGAACTTACCGTTTGTGAAGTGTCGACGACCAGCGCGGAGTAATGTCTCACGTACAGCTTGTAAAGCATGGGCAAGTCGTTTCTTCTAGCCTGCAATCTGTTCTTTAGAGTGTGTAATTCTTCTTCTTGGAATATGGCAACGTCGAGCACTTCGAGACTGGGTGGAAGGAACTTCACGAAGCTCGAGGTTTGATCCGGCCACAGAAGCTCCAAGTGCTTGATAGATGAGGCGGCTAGAAATTCGAAGAGAGCTTCCAGGGTGCTCGGATCCGGTACAGAATTTAGCGTGATCCGTAAGTCTTGGAGAGTGTCAGAGTGCTCTTCATAGAGTACCTCCATAGTCTCGCGTAAGGAGCAAGCAGCAGAGCTTTCGCAATGGGCCCGTGGTTCGTATAGCGTCAACGAAGTCAACGGTCGTATGTTCGATACAGCGGCTGCCATGGAGCTTCCCCAATTGCCACAAGCGCGCGTCCGTTGCCCGAGAACGAACTCAACTTCAGTAAGGTGCGGCATACTCGAGAACACTTTGGCGAATTCGTAGTCTCTGCCAGTGGAGTGTCCTGCGCAGGAAAGATACCGTAGGTCCGAAAACATCCGAACGAAAGCTAAGGGAACTTCGTCGTCATTGAGAGCAAGTTGCCGCAAGTTGGGCCACTGATATGCAACTACTCGCAAGAACCTGCTATAGATATCTTGGAACAAGTGTGATCGAGTCGGTTTTGGTTTGTCGATGGTGAGAGCGGCTATGTTCGGCAGCTTCTGTAGCGCTACAGCAATATTCTCCAATTCCTGCTTGTACAAATCCATGTACACAGGGACCGCGCGCGGCTGCTGTAGGTTGCCCTTGAGTACTTGCGACAGATCGATGTCTGCTAGGCGTATTCGCAAGTCGATTACATGATGGAGATGTTGCGGTCCGACGACTTCGAGCCATTCGTAGAGTTCGTACTGTGAGGCAAAAACCAATGGCCTTTTGAAAATGAACGGTTGAGCCTCGTTGAGAAGCTGCCGGGATGTCCGCAGGATCTGGACGTCTTTGCTACTGTGTCGAAAGATGTCTTGGTAAATCTGCTCACGAAGCTCCAGAGGTAGAGCAAGAAGAGGGCTAGAACAAGTCATTTTTCTGGGCATTATTGAAGTCCCAATTCGGTGTGTTGTCGAAGCGCACGTGGACAATAAACTGGAGTCGCTAAAGGTGGAGAGAGGCGAAGAGTGGAAAGAAGTCGAGGTAATCGATCCAGGTAGTGTGCGCTGGGGGCCAGCATCAGACAAACTGATGGGCTACGATGGTAACAGAAATTCACCAAGTGGCCTAAAAGAGGGACTGACAATGAGATACCTTGGCTTCATTAACGGTGACAACTGCTGTTACGGTTGAGCAGAAGGAACAACTAATCCCCATGAGTGGAGTCCAAAAACAAGGTTGGCTGCAAAAGAAAAGAGTGCTAAAGTGTGCCACAAAGTACGACCTAGCTTAGATACAGAAGCGAGTCACTGATGATGAACAGGATGATCGCCGTGTCAAGCATTTGGAGGAAGAGTTGTCGAGATGTTCCGCCTCGAGACGCATGGCGCTGATCCGTCGCGATTTCAACACCCACTCAACGGTTAGGATGCGTGCCACAGCGTTTGGAACCCTTGTCATATACCACAACTGGACTACCGCATCCCTAACCGCATCTGAGTGACAAACGTGGACAA
>JAKLMF010000631.1:0-12199 GCA_022813555.1 Botryosphaeria agaves | reverse complement strand
ATCCTGGTCTCTGGCGCCCGTTTAGCGCAAGTCGCCATTGGTGTACATCAGTCATCAATCCTGTTTACATTCACCCTCAACCCTCACCCTACTTTCATGTCACTACCATTTTACGCCCGATCTCGCATTCTTCGACCCTCTTAGACGGCGCGCACGCCCTGGAGGCTTTCGATTGCAACCTTACAGCGCGCCGACCATCGGGCTCGAATATATAAATCCACGATGCCGTTCTTCTCACGAGTTTTCAAGCACAAGGACGGCCCGACATCCTCTCCACAGACACGAAAACATGCAGATTCTAGCGAGAAAGAACCTGTGGCGCCGCCAAAACCGCGATGGGAAGAGGCATGGTCGCGCAGAGAGGTCGCACCGGAGGAAGTGCATGAGCTCATCCGTTTGTGCACTCAAGAGATAAAGTCTAGGGGTACATGAACCCCGTCGCTGCGGCTCCTTTGCATGAGTTCATAGAAGCTGCCACTTCGTATGATTGCTAACGTGATATTTCCAGGGCTGGATACACCTTTTCTACTCCTTCCTTTCCGTCCCGACTCAGATTCTCGTGCTGCACGGAGCTTCATACGTAATTTCTTCAGATCACAATATGAAAGGAGAGGACAGTACACTGGAGAGTACCTACAACGCGAGTTGCGATTGACCGAGCCCATGGTGCGTTCCACTGCTCCAGCAAGCCTCGTCAACTGTACTTATTTATTACGTCTTAGGTGTTGTGTAGCATTATGAAATGGTGTTGGAGCAGACTACCGGGCGGCATCATAACTTGGGACGTATATGAGTTATTCCGCACTGGAGAAAGAGGTACGCAGAAAGCCGTAATAGATGACGGCAGATCTAACGATGGGAACAGACTCAAATATGGCTAGACACGCCTTTCAAACATTCATACCGTTGAGCGTCGACTCGGACGCTCGCAAGCAGATTATCTTCGATTTCTTTGACTTCCTA
Organism: Botryosphaeria agaves; assembly: GCA_022813555.1. Taxonomy (NCBI): domain Eukaryota; kingdom Fungi; phylum Ascomycota; class Dothideomycetes; order Botryosphaeriales; family Botryosphaeriaceae; genus Botryosphaeria; species Botryosphaeria agaves. The sequence goes on along the minus strand of JAKLMF010000631.1, from coordinate 11,236 downwards.
GCTGCCACAGCTGCACGAGCCAAGACGAATGGGTTTGGTGCAAGAAAGCTGTCTAGGCTGGCGGGTTGGTGGGCTTTCGAACATTCCGACATGGGAAAGGGATTTGATGGCGGGTATCAATCCTGGACGAAGTATGCTCTCTTTCACCATCTTTGCACTGCTCTACTGACCAATTAGTGCTGCTGATGCGACAAGCCATCTCTTCTTCGCTTACCTCCGTTCGCTGTCTCCAAACCCGACCACAGGTGGTCTGTCGACTTTGCCAAGGTCTCTGCAGGCCCTTGTAACGCAAACGGAATATCCACCACAACTACCTCCGCTCATGCGTAGTTACACGACAAAAGTGGTCATGATAGTGGATTCAGTCTCACCCACTCCGTTTGCACTGTTGCGGAGAGCTAAACATTTCGAGTATCGGGACGATGATGAGGCATTGCAACAGTTTTCCGCATTCGAGGACCCTGTACAAGCTCTTACTGAGGAGTGCCGTCGTGTACTAAAGGCAATTTCGTCCACCAACGAGTCGTCGACCTCTTCAGACGCTGCCATTGGGAGCAAACGACATGTCTCTTGGTCTCGTTTTGCAGATGTAGGATTCTCCGATTTTGGCGGAGAATCAGACACACATACTGCCAATGGTGTTGGTCGTTCTGGAAGGTCTGGTGCTTACGCCGCAACTCGGTCAGATCTTCGCTCTCAGGCAGACAAGGCAGAAGAGATGGGCCGGCCGATGACTCCCTCTTGGGCCGAGTTTCTATCCTCCGGATTTGCCGAAGATCGCGGAGGTCCTGCACCAGCATCTCTGATGCTACCTCATGACAAAATCCTCCCACCAATAGGCTCACCTCGTGGCCATAGCTCTCAGTCGCATATGAGGAACGACAACAAAGACCAACTCGAGCCAGGCGAGCTTGCTAGTATCACCCAATTCATGCTGGATGAAACTTTCTGGTGGGTCTGGATCACCAGCTTATCCGGAGAAGAACCAACCGAAAGGAAGGCCGTCTTCGGGCGCTGCGCCCTCATCGAGACAGACATCCCGGGTGCTAGATGGCTTGTAATGGAGGAGCAAATCAAAGGCGCGACCGCTGAACCCGAAGAAGGCGCTTATATCGCAACATCGAAGAAGAGTCGATTCGGCTTCACAAAGCGCGGCCGCAGGTCGACCGGAAAGAAGACATCTCCACCAACTGTGGAACCTTTCGACAGGAACAAATCAACGACTCCGACAAGCAAGAGCAGTATTGGACCAGACCAGCATGCCAAGATCCAGGCCGCAGCTGCGAGATTAAAGGAACAGGACCAGCTCCTCGAACGTGGGCAGGAGCGTCGCGGAAGAACCGACGACCAGGTGGATGCGAAGACCAACAGCGTTTTCACGCTGCAACCACTCATCATGAGCGAGGCTGGTGCCGCGCTGAAGTGGGCCAACGACCTCGACCGAGAGGACGTGCGAGCGAAATACCTGGGTGACATCAACGCTGGAAAGGGCCAGTCCCGGGAAGATCTTGCAAATGCCAGTTATGTCAATCTTTCCTCGCCCAACGGAGTTATCACGCCTCCTCAGTCGAAGAAGTCGTTGGATCGGGATCTCCCTGCACTTCCACCAAGCGAGGTAGACTTGTCTGCGCCAAAGAGCGAGCGGCAACCTGTGCCTTCGCTGCCAGTCACAACAATGGCTCATTTGCAATCTAACGATGACCTGTCAGTGAGTACCGCAGAGGCTCCTCAACCGATTGCGACGACATTAGCAGATGAGAAGCCTCGTATATCCGAATCTCAAGAACCCGAACAGCATCCTGCCTACCGTCAGGACTTGCCCCAGCGTAAGCCAGTGCCACTGTCACCAACGAAACACGCAGTGGAGACGACAAGGGAGGTCGAAGAATTACAGCCGTCAAGCCCAGAGAAAGAGATAGTGTCTCCCCTCTCACGCGAGAAGAAGCCGAAGAGAACAGGCGCGACTGGTAATGGAGGGTTTAAGAAGCTATTCGGACGGAAGAGGGAGGACGCTACTCCAGTGTCGACGGCCAGCTCTCCACCATCGAACAAGAATGTTGGTCTCCGAAAGCCACCGACACTCGGACGACGTATATCCGTGCTTCGGAAGAAAGCACCACCATCATCAGCGGCTCCAGCGGCAGCTCCCGTGGCAGCCCCTGTGGCGGCTCCCGTAGCAGCCCCTGCGAAAGACTCACCCGCCGACAGCATGTTGACGGAGGACGCTGTGATACCTGAAACTGCTGTCAAGCCCGAACCCACGTTTACCACACCTCCGAATGGCCAAGTTGACGACGCAATGCTTGATACATCTCCCATCATGATACCTGAGCAGGAGAAGACTCTTGATGCGTCCCAACAGTTCAATCAAGGCCCGCTCGAAGATGTACCCGCTTTCGTTCCGGCCAATTCACCAGATGTGTCAACCACAGAGTCGCCGGAATCCGAAGAGCCGCCACAGGTTGAGGAGGCAACACGGCAGCACTTCAACACACGTGCAGCTGCACTGCTGGCTCCTCAAATCATCGATTATCAGCCGCAGCCCTATGACTATTCCCGCAGGGAGTCTCCACCCTTCGAGCCGATTCATGAAGAGCCTGAGCAGGAGCTAGTTCCTGATGACGAGTCTGAAGCTTCGGTTGACTTGGCGCGACAAATCTCACCAGTTGGGGATCGATGGGCTCAGATCCGCAAGAACGCGGCCGAGCGCGCGGCGGCGTCCAGGGTGAGCGAAGAGCGCCAGTCGCAGCGTAGCTATAGCCATAGCCAGAGCACGCGGACCGAGGACGGCGAAACGAGCGGCGAAGAGACGATCGAATCTCGTGTCGCTCGTATCAAGGCTCGTGTTGCGGAGCTCACAGGCACCATGGACATGCCAAAACAACCTCATCGCCGGCCCCAAGAGGCCACTGTCAACCCACTTGGCGTTTGAGATGAACATTTGATGCCTGTGGTCACTCACCAAAACCTGCATCACCAGAAGCTCAGTTGCTCCAAACCACTACCTTCTGAGGTCCTTCGCTCTCTTCCATTCCTTCAAGCAGATTCCATTCAAACACAATAATACCCCTTCCATCACGGCCTTGGACTCACTTTGAACTCTCTACACTGACTCTGATTCTGTTCTTTTCAACCATATCCCCGCTTTGTCGTACTTCAGTGGCCTCTGCTACGTAAACTTCAATCTCTTTTAGTACTGCTCGTACATGTGGCTTTTCGAAGATACCAGACCGTTCTTTCGTTTAAATCTTGTTGAGTTTTCCCCCCAGATATAGCGAACGGTGGTGGTGCAATATCGGCGTTGCGTGTATGGCACCTCCGAGTGTGTATCTAACGTGGGTTGGCTTGAGGTAGAACTGGCTGGGCCACGCTGAAGAGCTACCCACCATATCCCGTAGGATTATTCAGGAATATATACTTGCACGTCTCATCTGGATTATATGCCGTTGGCCGAGTTTCGTCACAAGAATCCCTTTTGGAAAGCTTCTCCACCATCAGCAAACTTCACCCGAGACTCTTTGAGCGGACACGATGCTTTCCATTACAGCCACAAATGTACGAGAGACGTTTGACGTACCTCCAGGGTTCAACGCAGCAGCATACATGACCAGATTGATTGGCTGCAAGTCGTCGGATGCATTGTATCCAGCCTCCTTGCTCTCTTGTTTCGGACGCGGCACCACCCCAGTCTTCTCCCACATCTGCGTAATATCCCTAGCCTTCGTCTCCCACTCTTCCCCACCAATCCCACACTGCATACCCAGACACGTTCCAAACTCCCTAAATGCAAGTCGTCTCCCCATCCAAGTTTTGAAGTACCCTCCGTCCCACAACTCGCCCAGATCCCTCCTGGCACGCTCCAACAGCCCATCCGCCCACTCCTCGCCCGCGAACCAATGCGCCGTCCACAGCGTCATGCCCAGATCCAGCGGATCCTGGCTGCCGTACCCGCGCCACTTCGCCCGCACAATCTTCTCGTAGTCCTCTATCTCTTCCTTCAGCGCCTCACTGCGCTCTCCGTCGGTCTGCTGCAGCAGCCGGAACACGACGAACCCGTCCACCGGGTCCAGATTCCCCTCGCTCCGGACCAGCGGCCTACTCAGGTCGACGCTCATCTTCCACACCATGCGCGGCCGTGGCTTGTCGCGGTCGTACACGAAGGCCGGATGTATCGCCTTGGCCAGTTCGATCGCTTGGTCGTTATACTTCTTGTCGCTTGACGCCAGGGATAGCCGGTTCAGTGCGAACATCCACAGGGTGAGGTAGTGGTGGTACTGGCCGTCGCCATCCGGGCCGCTCGCGTTGTCCTTGCCGATGCGCAGGCCGCCTGATAGCGGGTGGGCGTCGCTGGCGCCGGGGAGGCGGGCGTCGCCGGAGCGGGTGTAGGCGAGGGTGGAGTGGACGGTGCTGACGAGGGTGCGGGCGTAGGTGAGATAGTGCGGGAAGGAGGTGGTGTGGTGGAGGGTTAGGAGGTTCAGGACGCCGAAAGCGTCGGTCCAGCTGGGAGGGGTTAGTGATCGTGCTGTGGAGAGATGTGTATGGGGAGGGGCAGAGATTTGGTACGAGGTGTAGTGAGGTGAGCTGGCTCACAGGTAGCGACCTTTGTGGCCGGAGATCATGGGTGGAGGAGTCCATGGCTGGGACTCGGAGGGGAGATCGGTGGGGAAGCGGTAGATGTGCTGCATGGCTGTGATGAACTTCGACATCCGGGGCGAGGTGGATGCCATTGTGTTGAGTGACGAGGTTCTCCAAGCTTTGAGAAACATGCGTGTTACGTTTGTGAGAGTCGATTGTGTAGAGACGATGTTGTAGAATCTCCCCGCTCTCTATTCTCACGATGATGCAACATGCGAGAGGTTCGCGTCCTCAGGTGATCACGCGCAAGTTTATATCTACTAACAGTTATGAACGAACAACACGAGCAACATGCAAACCACGGACCTAAAATGTCGACTTTACCGTGTCCATTACCCGAAGTCGAAGCAGCATTAGAACCTTTCGTACATTCGAGGCAAGAGACCCTAAGAATCCGACAGAAGCTAGCACATTATCTGCAGTCACAGTTTGCCAATGATGGAGTACCTCATGGGCATCTGCAATCGATCTGTCCATCTCCAGGTGTTGAAGTTATCTCAGTACCTTCTCAGGTAGCAGGTTTGCGCAAGGAATACTTCGAGGCTCTGCAGGCGAATCTCGCAGCACGCAGGCAGTACGATGCCCTCAGAAACGAACTTGACGAGCTGCAGACATCCGTCGTGTCTACGCACGCTGAGACTGAGGTTGCCTCTGAAAAAACTGCTATTCATGAATATATCTCTTTGCTCCGCCAGCGCCAACGCCACGGGAGACTGGAGGTTACGCAAAGAACATTGAGCCGGCTTGCAGCAACAGAGCCGAATCCGGTCAAGGTTGAACCAAAGATTATGCTGAACGAGAAGCTTGGAGAACCTCCGCAGCCGCCTACCACAGCAACGGTGCCAGATGAAGGACCATCAGACGTTGAAGCTTTAGTCTTCAAGCTTAAACGAGATGTCCTAGCAGCGAAACAAAGCAAGGACCGATCAAGTGCTCTGCAGATCCAAGCTCAAGAGCTCGGGCATGCAGAACCTGAACCAATGGTTGAAGCTCAAGTGTATGCCCTCAGTTGCGCTCGAGATGAGCTGGTGAATTGGATTGAGGGTGAACTGGCCAAGATATCGGACGGCGAGGCGGAAGCGGCAGACGTAGCATCATCACTACACGTAAACAGCGGCATTTCCGAAGGTGAAGACGTCGAAACTCGGCAGCAACTCGACGAGATACGAGATTTATACAGCAAATACATAACAGCACGCTCGTCGCTCACCACAAGAGTGGACGCGGTGACAGCTGGACCGTCACGTTCACTTCCGCCTTCCGAAAGGTCTTCGAAACCTCCAGCATCAAGTCCGACAAAAACTTTTTCTCAACAAACCATGGGCACCCATGAGATTCTGCCGTACATACCCGGCCTTCTCCAAGTGTCCAGGGACGAGCGTTCACTCGTACAGCACTCTACCTATCTGCGGCGCCAACTAGCCAATGTCTCTGCTGAGACCGCCCGTACCATTCAACGTCTGGCTGGCGAGAGTCATCTTGTCACTCCAAACGCAGACAGCATGGCAGGTTGGGCGGCGGCGGCGGAAGCTAGCTCGGCGAGGACAGAGGCCTTTGCGCGGGAGCAATTGCAGGCTGGCGAGACGCATGTCGCTGCTGCAGAGCGGACTTTGGCAGAGCTTCGTGCGCGGAAAGATGCTTTCGGTCGGCTGGATGGGACGTTGTAATTTTGTGAGTTTATCCGTACAAGTTTCGCTGGATGGATCATTGGAAGACCTTGAGAGAAGTCGGCTGCAGGCATCATGACCGGACCATGGCAATGCTCCAGCCAGAAGACATTAGAAAGAGGCAGTCGGATGATCAAGCAGTATCGATAGAAGTCTTCCCACAAGACGCAATGTCCCGCTGCAACGTGTTGAGCTTGACAGGGAAGAGTCAGCAGCAAGCATCAACGCGTACTGTGCAGAGACATATGCCATGTTTTGCCAGTAACTCGCTCGTACCTTACAGCGCTGGAACGAAAGCCGAGTTGAGGTCTAGTGGAGTTACCGTAACCTCCGATAGAACTGTCTCGTGGTGCTACGACATTATTTTTCTGGTTGCTGTGGACGGACGTCTGGTGACGGAGATGCTAGCGGGGATCCTTGTTAGAAATTCACTCGACGAACTCAACTCCAACCACCTGCATCCCGCCGAGCTGCAATCATGCGCGCTGGCAAGTAGTTCAGGCTGGCTGCAGTATTGGAACGTGTAACTATCTGCAGCGAGCTCGAGTCCGCTTTGTACACAAACCTGCTTTCAACCAAGCAATTTCGTCGGGGATGCCGCTCCATCGATGCCGTTTTGCACAACATCGACTAGGTCTGCCTCGTGGCACGCGAAGCGTTCCCCAGGATCTTCCATCGGGGATTTCCTGGGACCACACCCAGAATCAGATAAGCTTCACTCGGATCTACCATGTCCGTGGACGCATGCTTGAAAGCCCCGTTGCATTCACAAGTATGAGACAGAGTAGGTGATTGGAGAATGGGTGAACTAGGAGACGTCTTCCCTGTACCGTTCAAGCTGTGAATGGTGTCGAGCAATTACAATTTCATTTCTTGAGATACGTTACGTCGCTATGCCAGAGTGACCATTGTGACCTTGCCAGTGCGGGTTGTCATGAGTGAGAAGTAGCACCGTCATCGTTGTGAAGCATAAGACAATCCTTAATACGCGCCTGACACCTTTCGCCCCTCACTCTAGCTCTCACCTCCTCGTTCCCATCTATTAGTACATGATGCGCGGCTGGCTCCACATCCTCTCGCTTTAGACATCTGGCTTCTTGCTATCATCCGTCTCAACTTTCACACCACAGCGTATCTCTTACGCTTGCAATTGGTTACAGACATGCTTTGTCTCCTCCTCACCATTGCTGCGCTCTCTTGTCAGGCGGTTGCAAAGGTCTGCACCGACGTCACGGTTCCAGTCTATATCAATGCCCGTCAGGGCATCTACAATGTTCCCACACTCCAAACCAACCTCGATGCGACACGCTTTGCTCAGAATTTCACCAGCAATCGCGGAAACTTCTCAGAAGAGTCCTTAGTAGGCTATCAAACCGTCACCGGCCTTTACAATATTAGCGCCGAGTACTGCCGTCCAGATAGTGGCAGCAGGCTCAACGCAACCGTACAAGTCCTAATTCACGGCATTGGTTTTGACAAAAGGTAGTGTTCCGCTGTGTTACCTTTTAAAGCTGTCAGCTAATGCAATCAACAGCTATTGGGATCTGCCATTCAACGACTACAACTACTCATACATCAATGTCGCGGTTGATCAGTACGGCTTCGACACTGTCAGCATCGACCGTTTCGGAATCGGCAACTCCTCCCATGCTGATCCTCTCAATGTCGTGCAAGCGCCTGCCGAGGTATCAGCCGTATACGAGATCACTCAGATGCTTCGCAACGGCACATTCCCCACAGTGAACAAGCAATTTAGCAAGGTCGTGCATGTCGGCCACTCCTTCGGAGCTTCCCAAACCTACCGACTTTCCGCCTTGCATCCTGAAGCCACTGACGGTATCGTGTTATCTGGCTGGTCCCTGAACGACACTTGGCTCGGCCAGACGCTGGCAGGCTGGAATGTCCGTCTTGCACGCCTCAATCAACCGTTCCGCTTCGGCAATGCCACTCCAGCCGCCTTCCTTCGCCGTGGTCAGGGTAGCGACGATACTGACTCTATCGACCTGGTGTCTTCGTTTGGCAGCGGTCTCGCCTCCATCGGTATTGATCTCACCAATGAGGAGGTCTGGCAGCAGGTTGCGACAACAGAAATCGGTAATATCCTCAACAACTGGAACGGCACCATCGAGGGCGTTCCTCAGGACCTACCAACCGGCTATCTGACGTGGGTCGATTATACCGCGAATCAATGGGCCTTCCTCTACCCGCCATACTTTGACCTCGCTATCGGCATCTATGCAGAGCGGACGAAGCAGCCTGTTGCGCTTGGTGAGCTCTTCACACTGGCCATTGGTCTGCCTCCGGGCACGCCGTACACCGGGCCTGTGCAGATCTTCACAGGTCGCCAGGACGCGATCTACTGCGGTGGGGATTGTCTGGAGACTGGGGGTGCGTATGAAAGCATACCTGCGGCGGCACGGGACATGTTTCCCAATGCGAGCTCGTTCGAAGCATACATCCAGCCTGATATGGGACATGGCATAAACTTCCACTACAACAGTACAGGTGCGAGTAGGGTGATCCAGGAGTGGATTTTGAGTCAGGGACTTGGAAGCTCATGAAGTAGGAGTCGCTGCAGCCTGCTGTGTCAAATTGAATATTGCTGCAGTTGAGTAGGAGTGATGTGATTATTTGCATTAAAAGGATGTGTACTATAGCTGCGCCGTGACATTTGGAAACGGCTACGATGGGTTTTTGTGGTCGATGTAAGGCTAGCAATTGAGATTTGGGTGGTCCGTCAAATGTAGATGGATTCAATCATCATTCCACGAGCGTGCCTCGGAGGCATAGCCCAGAAACAATGAGTTGAGTACGGAAAAAACGGCTTACGAGAAACCTTGAGCTCGTCATCCTACATTGTTTTATATCGCTCGGTATCGAACGTGTTTTGAACCCAATCGAGGTGCGTTTTGGAGTGGCTGAATCATGACGTCGCTTTGTAAACGAAACAAAGTCCGCGACGCGTTCGAACAATGAGACGCGTGCTTCAGTGGCGTTCTACCCATGCAGCGGCTCTCGTGCGTTTCAAGGTCACTTCATTTAACTGCGACGTTCTCGACGATGTCTAAGAAACGCACGCTCGAAGGTTTCCTCAAACCAGCGCAGGCAAAGAAAGCACGGGTTGAATCGTCCGAAGACGCATCGGACCATCCAACGTACCCTTGGGCGGTTCCTCAGCTGCCACCATCCATCACTGAAGCTCTGGGGTTCGCCCCGGCAGAAGAGGGCAAAACAGTCAATGACCAACCTGATCTTGACCTACTATACTTTCAGCCCTACGTTCCGAAAGAAGTTGAGAATGACCTCTTCCGTTTCCTGCGCCAGGAATTGTTCTTCTACCGAGTAAAATACAACATCAAGAGAGGCCTGGTCGAAACGCAGATTAACACTCCTCGCTTCACTACTGTGTTCGGCGTGGACGAGTCTTCATGCTTTGCACCTGATGGCTCTCTTCTCGACTCCTCGATCCAGCGATCTATCCCAAAAGACCGGTACAAATGTCAGCCGCGCCCTCTTCCAGGATGCCTAAACTTCCTGCGCAAGATCACCGAAGGCTCAACAGGCGAGAGATATAACTTCTGTCTTGTGAACTACTACGCGAACGGTAACGATAGCATCTCTTACCATTCGGACGACGAGAGGTTCCTCGGACCAAATCCAGCCATAGCCTCGTTCTCGCTGGGAGCGAAGCGCGACTTCCTCATAAAGCACAAACCGGCCGCGCCGAAGGAAGGCGAGCCCCTCAAGGCAGAACCGAAGCCGCTGAAGCTACCCTTGGCCTCGGGAGATATGATCCTCATGCGTGGGCCTACGCAGTCGAACTGGTTACATAGTATACCGAAGCGCAAAGGCGGAGAGAGCGATAAAGGTAGGATCAATATTACTTTCAGAAAAGCAATGGTGCGAGGTGGAACAGAGAACTACTACCAGTACAACGTGGGAAAGGGAGGTGCATACAAGTGGGACGAAACCAGACAGGAGATGATGCTGTGCGGCGAGGCCGAGGAGCAACGAACATGATATCTTGACACGCGAAAACGAGGTTCAATAGCTTTGAAGGAACCTCTCGATATCTGAATTGTTCTTGAAGGTTATGTATAGCGGATGGCATGGTGAACTCAACAGAGGGTTGTTCTGGCAACTCTTGTCGGCATACACGATTTATGTATCCTTCGGGTGATCCACGATGCTTTCGCGCGGCGTGCGCTATCTTGGTGTCGGGAGAAGCGTTGGCAAGGCTGGGCAACGGCTTCACGAGGCCATCCACCAAACAATTGGTGACGTCCAGACGGAGCTATGGCGGACTTAAGGGAGGATTTGGGAGACCACATTGAGTAGATCACTCCCATCAAACAGCTGTTGCTTCTTGTGAAATGCATATGTGATTCACAGCCACATTTGCCGACGAACCTCGAGGAGATGGACTTGGGGAGTCCGTCCTCGTGGCTTGGCAGAGGTTGAGAGAACTCGATGTAGTGACATCCAACGCCCGCTTCGAACGACACCTGTCTACCTCCTGCCATCCTTCCCTCTCACATCACGACGGCGCGTAAGCTCGAATCGGGCATCTATCGGTCGCAAAGCTTCCAAGATTCCCTCTCTCAAATATCGCATTGGTACGCTCCGTACTTTTCGTGTTTCGGTGCCAAGTGCGGATCGCGTGGGACAACCTCTACCAATCCCAACAAGGCCACAAAGTTCCGGTAGATACCAGATCCAAATATCGGAAGCTGAAGTACATAGAGCATTGCTGAATCTTTGGTGTTTCGCAGGTGCCTGCGCAAGCGCCTCTCGGCATATTGTCTCGCTCGCTGAACGCGGGTCGACCGTCACAACACCACGGAGATACCTACGGCGTTAATACCTAAACGATCAGAGCATATTGCGCTCGACAGCTAAGGTACCGGGCAACAAGAGCGTGTTCACTCCACGAA
>JAKLMF010000630.1:0-12255 GCA_022813555.1 Botryosphaeria agaves | reverse complement strand
TCCACCTCATTGCTGTTTCTATTCAGACGATGCACTTGTTTTCCACTCACCCGCCGCGGCAGTAGTGATACAACCAGCTCGCCTGTCCAAGGTCCGCCGTCTCCAAAATGGACAATCTCGACTTTCTAGGGATTTCAAAATCAGGGAATGCCACTCTCGTTATCAACGTCGCCGATGGCACTGTCACAACCATTGATAACCTAGACCTGGATATCATAAGCCAGAGCTGTCCTCTCCTCGCCTACTCCTTCGAGTCACGTAGCAATGGCAAACCAAAGTCCTGGATCGATGCCCCCTCTCGCGCCCTAATTATCGGCTTCCTCCGCTTCCTCTACGTTGGTGACTACAGCATCCTCAACGGTGACACTCATGAGCCAGATTCGTTACTCCTCCATGCTCAGCTTTGTCAACTGGGCCACACCTACGAGGTTCCAGAACTTCAGACTATGGCACACGCCAACATGATTCGTGACACGGAGCTGTCTTGCAGCAAACCCTATCCACCAGACGACCTTTGCGAAGCCATCCGCTTCATCTACGAGAACCTCTCCGATCACACAGGGATGATTGACACCATCCTCAATTACTGCGCGTCATGTTTCCTCTACCACCGGCTGGCCACGAACGAGACGTTTCGCGATCTTGCGTACGAACTGCGCTCATTCCATCGGGATCTGTGTCGGACGAATCACAAGAGGAAGTTTAAAGACGACGGTGAGTAAACAGTGCCTAGAAGTCCTGCGTACTGCAGCGCTGACTGGGCTGTTGTACCATACAGGTGCCCCGGATATCGTGCGTCTACCTGTCAAAGAAGCACCCCGGACACTCAACGAAATTCTCGAGATAGCTGCGCTTGGAGACTTCCCCTACGACATGTGGGAAGATGATGATACAAAGCATCTGGCACAAAAGAAGCGGGAGGGCTTCGCAGAAGAGCTTTCACGCAGACTCACGCATACGATCGCGTATAAGCCTAGACCGCTCCTGCCCATGTGGGAGAATGGCAGAAGCAGGGACAGCGAAGGAAGTGGCTCAGACACCTATGGGTTTACGGTCGTACACCGTCCAAAAAGAGACTCAGCCTCCCTCGAACGCTTTCAGGACGAACCGAATAAGCGAGGCAGACTCAGTGTCAGCTCTTCGAACGCACCGGGCGAAGCGGTTTCTGAGATCCAGAGACTGGTATGGGAAGAAGAACCGTCAGAGTGGAGATCAGAGGGAAAACGCGTCCACTCCAGTATGGCCCATTTTGACAACAGACGTCACGCTCCAAGCAGCGAACCTCCTCAACCGTTAGAGCAGCGACAGTATGAGAACAATCCGGCTGTAGGCAACATAACACCCCAGGGAGGTGCGGGTAACGGCATGCTTGATCAGGCAGTCGAAGAAACGACTCTGGCTTCTGATGTAGATGATTCTGTCGATGCAGTCACACCGGGTACGGAGAGTGACGACTTCGAGCACATCTTTGCGGTTGGCGAGCTAGAGCTGCAAGAGAACTCTGATTCGGAGTGGTCTGTTGTGTGATGATCAGACATTCTTAAATGGACCATTTTCAGAACGGCAGGCAAAAAGCGGACCACAGCGATCGATACGGCGCACTGAGGCATCAAACCATGGACTTTCATGAATTTGATCTCGTCATGTCGAACGCAATCTGTCTATGGGGCTGCCTGATGGTCGTTCTCTTTTCATTTGTCTGCATATCGGCGGATACATGCTGTCAGCCACTGGCGTTGCGGGTTTCTTGAATGTCCTCACGATCATCTTGCTGGTGTTCTGCGGCTTATCTTACATCACTCGAGGACGGCGTTGGGGCGGATTGCTTTGATCAAGAGAGCATAGCTCGAACATAGACTGCCAAAACTACTACTTCGGCAAAAACGATCTGCTACGTCCTGATCTGTGTTTTGCCGTCCGTGAATCCTCTTCGCAATGCACCTAAACGCATGCATGCACCTGACTGAGAATAATGCCAGCAAGATTTGGGATTGACCGTAGAAGATCGTTCCTATATCTCCCTCCATAGGGCTGAGATTATGTCCGCGATGAGCAGCCGGGAATGTCGGCACAAGCCACTGATGACCTTGAGCTAGGGAAAGAGGGGACCCATCAACCGGCAGATTTTACCTCCTGCAGGCTCAGTGAACATCTTCCCAAAGAGCGGTCTGTCTATCTGACACTCTCCTCCATGTATATACGCGCTGCTTTATCGCCAACCCATTCAATTAGAGTTCGGGTGGCTGCTGTCTGGGCACACGCCGCCGCACCATGACCGCCACTGCAGAGAAGCTTGGCGACAGCGAGGGCGGGACAGCCACAACATCCCCCACTCCCACTTCGTCATCAACATCAACATCACCATCCTCAACCCCTCCATCAACATGGCGCAGAGCATACGATATCATAACATGGACGCCGCCGCGATGTCGCTGGGACCCTGCGAAGCCGCCGGAATTCTCAATGGCTCTGAACGTGCTGTTTGCGTTTGCGGGGGCCTTTACCGTCGCGAATCTATACTACAACCACCCCATCCTTAATATATTGGCGGACGACTTCAATGTGCCGTACGAGAAGGTGTCGCAGATCCCGACGGTCATGCAGGCGGGGTATGCGGCGGGACTGCTGTTCCTGTGTCCGCTGGGGGACTTGTTCAAGAGGAGACCTTTCGTGTTACTGTTGGTTCTGTTCACTGCTACGATATGGTAAGCCATATTATCCTACCTTCTCCACGAAACCGTACCGCTGACAGCATTCTACAGGCTCGGCTGCTGCCTAACCAACTCCCTCCCCGTCTTCACAGCCCTCTCCTTCATCGCCGCCATCACCACCGTAACCCCCCAACTCATGATGCCTCTAGTCGGCGACCTGGCACCCCCCCACCGCCGCGCCGCCTCCCTCTCCATCGTCGTCTCCGGCCTCATCCTCGGCATCCTAATCGCGCGCATCCTGTCCGGCACCCTCGCAAACTACACCTCCTGGCGCAACATCTACTGGCTCTCGCTCGGACTGCAATACGCCATCTTCCTGCTGCTCTGGCTCTTCATGCCGGACTACCCGTCCACCAACCCAGCCGGCCTCAACTACTTCCGCATGCTCTGGAGCATCGCGGTCATGCTGACCAAACACCCCGTCCTCGTGCAAGCCTGCGTCATCGGCTTCTTCACCTCGGCGACCTTCACCAACTTCTGGACAACCCTGACCTTCCTCCTCGCCGGCCCGCCCTACAACTACACCCCCCTCGTCATCGGCCTCTTCGCCCTCATCGGCATCGGCGCCATGATCTTCGGCCCACTCTACGCGCGCCTCGTCACAGACAAGTTCGTCCCGCTCTTCAGCGTCATCGTCGGCGAGTCCATGTGTCTCCTCGGCATCACCGTCGGCACCTACACCGGCAGCTTCAGCGTCGCGGGGCCGGTGGTCCAGGCCTTCTTCAACGATCTGGGGATGCAGACGGCCCAGATCGCCAACCGCAGCGCCATCTACGCGATTGAACCGAAGGCGAGGAATAGGACGAACACGGCGTTCATGGTCGCGACCTTCTGCGGACAGCTGATGGGGACGGCGGTGGGGAGTAGTCTGTATGCGGACGGCGGGTGGGTGCGCAGCGGGAGCGCGAGTGTGGGGTTCATTGGCGCGGCGTTGATTGTGTGTTTTTTGAGGGGGCCGTGGGAGACGGGGTGGGTGGGGTGGGGCGGGGGGTGGAATTTGAGGAAGAAGGTTGCTGGGAGCTCGGATGGGAGGACAGTGGAGCAGGCGGCGAATAGTGGGATTACGCCACAGGAGTTGGAGAGAGGAGGGCAAGGGGAAACGGAAGTGGAAAAGGGGGTTGAAGAGATGGCGGGGGAGGAGGGGGTGGAGGGGATGGAGAGGAAGGAAGAAGCGCGTGTGAAGGAAGAGAGTGATGGGGAGATGGGTGCGGCTGTGTCTGAGAAGGGCGAGTCGCGAGAAGAGTTGGAGAAGGTTGTTAGAGCTCGACCTTCGAGTGCGGGCAAAGCATAGCGTTTTGTATTCGATTGCATTTCTGGGAAGTGCATTGAGGGCATTGGCGTTTCGGAGTGGCTTCGGGGGCATTGCGCATGGGCGTCTGGGGTATACATTGGGTAGATAAATGATAGACGGCTCTTGGGAGCGCCGGTCTCTCTAGTGTGAATGTCCCCGGTAGTTTTAGAGCGAAGAGGTTAGCTCTACCTTAGGTTAGTATATTGATATTTTCACCACTCGTCGTGACATGAGATTCAATGCAGGAAAGGTTTGCTGGATCGATCAAGTCCTGCGCGGATGTCCTCACGATTTAGGTCAGGTAACAACTTGTTGATGTATTCAGCGTGAAGTCACGGACCAGTGTAACAAGAGAGAACTCTCAGACTCGACAGACGGGAAGGCAGCCCCTCTTCTGAGGCTCACGATGTGGATGAAGGATCATCACTCTCCTGAGGTTAATCCTCATTCACTTCACTTGGCTGGGAGCCGTTCCAAACACCACGAATGGGAAACTTGAGATACCACCGTGTGTAACATCTTGTTCTGGACGACAAGAGATTTGTATGATTATAGAGTGTGAGAACACGTTGTGAAGTTCTCAAGACGTCAACCACGAAAAACTTGACAGAAACATCACTCCTCAACCGGTTCGCGTCTCTCGACAGCGTCTAAGTACCCGTTGTAATTCCGCATAATCTCCGTCTTCACCCCTCGACGTCGCGCCGTCATCTCATCCGTTCTTGCAACCTCCCCATAGTCGCAGCAAAGCACGCCGGAGGAAACTTTCCCTCGTTTGCCGCGAACTGCGACGGCTGGACACCTATGGTTACCGCTGCTGTACCGTCATTCATACTCTCAGCTTGAATCTCATGTTTCTCATACTTGCGCTGCACTTCTGACAGTCTGTCGATGGTCGCTGCCTGTTCGTCGATGACCCTCTGTTGGTGTTCGCGCTCAGCGCTATGAGTTTCAACCAGCCGGACATTGGATGCTTCGAGGTTCTTAGTGGCTTGGTTTGAAGCTTTGAGGGAGGTGACCAGGCTCGTGGCTTGTCTACTGAAGCCCGTTATGCTTTGCTCGAGATCGCTAACATCGGCATTGAGAGCGGTAACTTGAGAGTTGAGGTCCTCGATGGTTTGATCGCGCGTGCCGATTACGGCATTCAGATTGACAAGTTGTGACTGAAAGGCTGCGATGTTTTGTTCGAGTTGGCTGCGCTGGTTACTACCTGACTCCTTCTCACGACGGACGCTTTGGACTTGAAGTCGCAATTCGGCGTTGTCTTGCTTGAGTGTGGCATTGTCCCGTTCGAGCTCTTCGCGATAGTCCTCGCCAGCCTGCAGCATCGCGTTGATCGTCAATCTTAGCTGCGAGTGTAGTGTTCTCCTCTCGAAGCGATTCAGGATCACTGGCAATGTCTGCATCGTCCTGCTGAGGCGTCTGACTACAGTGTGGCTTTGGAGACTGTGCGGGCATGGTCGGCGACGCGTCAGAGTGGTGAGATATGAAGCGGGCGACGCGTAGAACGAACAAGTGAAGGAGACAACGCGCTGAATGAGTGAGAGGGCGGACGACGTAGACGATGTCCGGATGGATGAGATGGGGTAGATAAATGAGTGGGGTGACGGAAAATGACCGACTAAGATGGATAAGTGAGGCGAGGTAGACAAGTGAAGTGAGGGAGGTGGGTCGAGTGAGGTGAGTTGGAGATGTGCAAGGGTTGCTGAAAGGAAACGAGGACAAGCTCGGCTTAGAGATGTAAGGATCTCGAAGGACGGGTAAATGGCACCTCAGAAACAGAGTCTACTACTAACCACCAGTGACGTGTTAGAGAACAAGAAAGGAGCAAACAGAGTAGATGCTATAGAGTTTTCGTTTTCACCAACCTGATGCGGTCTGATGTCACACAACCCCCTCCCGCATGCTATCATACTATCACTCAAGCTATGGGGGACGCCTTAACTGTATCCTATTCGTGAGGCAGGCCAGACAAGGAAGCGTAGTTTGACATTTCGAAGCACAACCGAAATCTGATTTAGGCCGAGGACTGTAAGGGATCTCCTTGTTAAAAGTGACACCATCTCAATATATAGCCACTTGAATGATTATGTACTAGTGAATGAAGTCCTTGCTTTCACTCAGTCTGCGAGGGACAGATCCGCTATACTTTGCCTCCAAGGCACGCCTTGGTAATGGATACATATACAAAGAGTTTTCTTCAACACGAAAGCTTAGGTAAAAAGGGCTATGGGGGACATCCCAGTTGACATGCCGGACACTCATACGGTCCTGGAAAAACTGCTTGCCAGCGAGCGGAAACTTACAGACTGCGATTGTCCTGTGCGTTCTCTACAAAGTTGAGCTGTTGATGGCCTCCATAATGTTAGAGACATCGATCTCGCCAGGAATGATAGCTACGCCCGAATACTTCCGTCATGCCTTGGTCATGTAGCTCGTCTTGCCTCCTTCAACCGGGTAAATTGGAATGGTACTTCCCGTCAGCGACGATAGCGCTTATCAAGTGCTGGAATTACTCTACAGACGTCCAATGAATGTCAGACTGCACGTAACCTACTCACACGATAAACATCCAGAAAGGCATCGAACTCGTAAAAATTTCAATTGAACTTTTTTGGCTCACATAACTTCTGTGATAGCAACTCATCAGCACTTGAATCAGCTGTTACGAATACTCAAGTGAAGCTCACTTAAGGTACGACTACGAAGGAGTCCATCCCGACATCCATGGTCCATTCCGGACTGATGCCCTCAGGCAGCATACCCAATCCACTTCGTCTCTAGCGTGCCGCCCCATTTGCGATTGACCCGTTTGCTTTGTTCCTTCCGGCATCTCGCTCCGCCGCCAGCTCCAGGATATGCTTATTGATAAAATACTGGTCCAGCTTGTCCTTGCTCAGAAAATACGCTCCCTGCTGCGTGCCGATACAGATATCCTTCGGCGCACCGCACAGACACTCGAACGGCCGAGCACAATCCCACTCGGTGCTGGGGTAGAAGAACGACAAGTCATCTCCCGCTTTCAGATCGCGGTCTCTCGCAACGCGGACCTCCATCTTCGTAGTGTCGAACTCGAGCGTAGGCTGGCAGGAGTGGTTGACATAGAGCAAGCCGCTGTTCAGCTCAATGTGCTCGTTCTTTCCGGTCTGGACGCTGGACCATTCGGGCTTGGAGACATAGGTGTGGGTGGTGATCGGTGTAAATTGGGAGCCGGCGGGTAGGTCGACCTTGGAGACAATGGAGATTCCGAGGTCACCTCCGTTGAACTTGTACTCCACGAGGTGTTCGAGGTTGTTGTCAGATAGGGGGAAAGCGGGAGACGGCATGATGGTGGTTCGGTCGATCGGGGTCGTGCTACGTTACGGTGTTCTGCGGAGTGTATTCGGATGGAGGTGAACTCTACTGCGAAAGCACAAAGAGAATTCTCCACATGAACAAAGAAAATTGCTGCACGACGTAGCAGCAGAGGTAGCCAGCGCTAGTTATAGCTTCCATTGCGGGTCGGTCCTGGTGGACCTTCATGTTTCGGCGGAGCGGACGAGTGTCCTAAGTGCCTGTGAGAGCCGCACGCCGGTAGTTGAAAAAGCATTTTGACAGTAGGGCACGGTTTGACTAGTGCGGTCCCATACAGGTTCTAAGAGACACCACAATTGAGGCTAAAATGCGGGGACCCCTACTCACATGGGAGACTGCAAGGCCGGTGTCCATCACCGATGTCGCTAACGGTCAACATAGTTCGCGGTAGCTGCACGGGCGTCCTTGCAACCCCCCGCTGGAGGAGCCTCCATATGCATCTAGTGAAGCACGCGGAATCATGTTGTCCATCTTTGGACTGCGGCGCTTGAGGCGATTGATTGGCGATTCTAGGAAGCCTCCGCTTCCGCCCGGGCGGCGCTCTCAGCTTGATGGTGGTTGTTTTGGGTGCCCTATTTCTCCGAGGAGAGGAGAAGGCTTGGCCCTCGTCAGAACAAGCTTTCCCGCAGTTGGTCAGCAACTGAAGGCAACGGTACTGTAATATTTCACGATTCTTTACATACGCTCGTCGTCACTTCGTGGCCTCGATCACGGGGCATGGGTCACGACAACTGAACGGACATCGAGATGGTGACGTTCTCGTGATCGTAGGACTACAGGTAGTAGCATTGACTGCCACCTCGCTATCTCAACCAGCAAGGCGTTGTAAAGAGTTCAATATGCTCTTCTTGCTCAATCCACCAAGCACCCAACTCTGTGTTCAACAGACTCGTGAGTCAGTCAATCAGCAGCAGTCCAGGGTTCCTCTTCGCCCGTCTCATACTCAGCACTCAAGAGCATCTACCTATCTTCTTCCGTCATGTTCTCCAGCATTTCAGCCAGACGCCTCTTGAGTTCAGCAATGTTCTCCTCAGTAACCATCTCTTCGTTCTCCTTCTTCCCGCTCGGAGCAGAGCCAGTTGGCGGAGCGTGTGACGTGGCCTCAGCCAGGCTTTCAGCCGTGCTGGCGCCCAACTCCTGGTCTGAGCGGGCAACAACACCAGCTCCCCGCGCCTGAACCCGGTCTACAAGGCGCAGGGCATCCTTCAGGACATGCCCATAGTTTGTGCTACCGCCGAAAGGGAGGACATGGATTGCCGGGTGAGTGGCCGCTTCTGCGACTACCGGATCCGGAAGACGACGGTGAGATGGCGCGGCTGAGTCGTCGGTGGTGAGTGGGAGCCAAGAGCCTGTTGCCTCCGTGGATGTTCGAGGATATCCGCCGGGATACTGAGGACGGGATGGTCCGGAGGTCTTGGGCTTGGGAACTGCTGCTCCGGCGGTTGCTTGCTGGGACTGCGGTGTCAGCTCGAGGAATTGAGGTGAGTCGAAAGAGATGGGCTCTGCGGTCGTGGCTTGTACAGGAAGGGGTTCGGCGGTACTAGGTTCTGTGGTAGTGGGCTCCGAGACTATACATTCCTCTCCGAATCGTATCCTGTCTGCCTTCGTAAATTTCGGCAAGGTCAATGCGTCTTTGGAGTCCTTTCGCGCCTTTGCAGCATCCTCAGCGTCGCGTTTAGTCTTCTGGATGATCTCCTCTTGCTTCTTCTTGTCCTTTGCCATGATAGGAAGAAGATCGCGCGGCACAGCATAGACTGGCAGCGAAAGACTGTTGCGGATGCAAAGAGCAAGTTGTGAGCAGAAGTCTGAAGAGGTCGACGAACAGAGAGTCGAGCTGTGTGCAGGAAACCCCGTCTGAAAGTATTGATATGTGCTTTGACTGCGTATGTTGGTTCACTCGAACCATGGTGTTGTGGTGTTGCAACTAGACCAAACCATGGTTCACGCTAAGGTTGCGGTACCAGTACCATCCGATTCACTGTCTGAGCACACCACGCACTTGGTTGTTCGACCAGAACACCAACCGTTTGCAAAACTGCAATTCCACACGTCTGATGACCTTTCTTGTCAACTTGAAGAAACAATATCCGGTATGTGCAACGTCCTCAGCGCCATATTTCTCGCTAACAAAGGCGGCCAAGCACGCGCATGTTACCAAAACTCCCATCAGATCGCTCATATTCAATCCTCTTCACCAACTACTTTTGCATGCCTGAAATATTTCATCCCCACCCAAGCAACCACAACCCACACCCACGCCATCACAGCCGTCAGCACCATAAGCGCCGGATAATACCCCACAATTGGTAGCGTTGGATCGTCCTCCAGCTCCGGCGGCGCATACGGCGTCTCGCCTACATCCCACGCCCAGCTCCATACGCCTAGACAGCTGCCCATGCCTACCACGAAGACAATCCACGTCACAACGAGCACAACCCAGCCCCACCATTCCGTCTCGCTGTAGTCCCACTCATCGTCTGCGAGGGTGGTCGAGACGTGCGTGAGGGGTGAGGGGTGCGGTGGATGTGCCTTGGTGCTGCGGCGGCGGAGAGGCGAGTTCGAGGTGCCGG
The DNA here is from genome assembly GCA_022813555.1 of Botryosphaeria agaves. Taxonomy (NCBI): domain Eukaryota; kingdom Fungi; phylum Ascomycota; class Dothideomycetes; order Botryosphaeriales; family Botryosphaeriaceae; genus Botryosphaeria; species Botryosphaeria agaves. The sequence continues at coordinate 2,329 of JAKLMF010000630.1, read as the reverse complement.
CGGGTGGCAGTGGTAGGTATGGCGGTTGGCCTGGTGCAGGCAACATGGTGCCGCCGTTTGCAGGGCGATTGAAGGTTAAAGCATCATCTTCATCGGTTGTAGAGCCGTAAGTATTTTTGGGTGAGTTTGTGATCGTGGAGTTCAATGCTGGGCTGGGTTGATCGGACTGGTCGTCTGGTTGTAGAGCAGTGGTAGCATCCACGAGCAGCTGTTGGTCGGAAGGTGGCGTCCAGCCATTGTCCTCTGATGAAGCAGCTGAAGGGCTCTCGTAGCTGAATGCGTGCGGTGCGACGCCGTCCGGTGCTGTTGCGCTCCCATCCACATCGCGACTTGCTTCACTCGCTTGTCGTGCGGACGAGTTGCGCTTGAGTTTGCCAGTGCCCAAAATTGCAGTCTTTCTGAGCGAGCCCTTCCGCTTGCGCCCTTTGGTCTGTCTTATGGCTTGCGCCATTGCCCCGCCCTTCTTCACAGGTTTGCCGTCGAAGTAGCCATCTCTGGGCTGTACTGGCTCCGGCGATGCGGGAATCTTCTCTAATGACGATCGTACGAATGGAAGTTTTGCGAGCAAGCTGCCTGACAGACTCCTTTTGTGCCTTCCAGTTGTGACAACGCTAGGGATTGACCCTGTCGTGGCAGGCCTGACGTGTCCAACACCGTTGCGCTCACGGTGGGCGCCGGCGCCGCCGTTTGGTAGAGCGGCCGATCCGTTCTCCATGCTCTTGCTTCAACCCTGACCAGCCCATTCGTCACATCTAGGAATATCCTTCACCGTATCCGTGCTGCCGCACATCGCTCGGAGGTCTGAAGGTCCTAACGGAGGAGACGCGATGGAGTGAGCGACCCCTGACTCGCGCAAGCGCGTGTCAACGGAAAGCTCCCGCTGTGCCTGCATCATCTCAGGAGCACAACCCACCATGAGCATTGTGAGTACGGCGACACCTCTAGGTGGTTAGACTGATCTCTTTGTAGTTACGGTAGCACTGGCACACACCCTTTCTGTCACCCACATTCTTTCACAACCATGGCGTCTGGCATGCCAATCCCAGCCCCGCCGCGAACGCCCACTCCTCCCCCTGACGAAGAAGATCCAGTGGGCCTAGGGCTGGATGGCACCGCAGCGACTACGTACAATCCAGATGCCCTGTCTCTATTGTCGCCTATGTCAGGGACCTTTCCGTCCTCTGCCCGCTTCAATTCGCTCTCAGCACCCAGCGCATCGCCGCGAGGACCCATAAGCCCGCCGTCGAGCACCATGTCCATGTACAGCCCTATGGTACCAAATAACGAGAATGAGACGCCCTTGATCGGTGGGTCCGAGAATGTTAAGAACCCATTCAACTTTCAGACTGTGCAGTACACTGCTGCAAAGTCCTCGCCAGTGAGCAAAGCTGTATGTTATCTTTATGCCCTGCAATATGGCAGATACTAAGCAGAGCAGGACATTGGCCGACGGCGGGGTCACAAGTACAAACACAGCAGTGTATCGCATCAAATCTTTCTCGAACCGCCTCCACGAGCGCCATTACAGCTGCCAGCTTCATTGCCTATACCCACTTTGAAGGAGTACTGGGGGAGCATGTCAAGGGAGCAGACGTCGAGAGCCCTATGGTGCTTCTGTCATGTGTTCGTAGCAGGCTACGTACAGTCGAGCGCGCATGGCTCCTTGGCAATGACAGCTTTGTCACATCTCCTCTTCTTCGACGCTGTAGGTGCAGTTCTGTGCGTAGCTGTTGATGTCGGGAGCAACTTTGAGGTTTGGAAGCGGTCAAGCATACGATATCCATTTGGGTCAGTATTTGCCTCGAGTGATGAGATAGATTTGGTATTGACAACGTCTACAGCCTTGAACGAGCAGAAGTCCTAGCAGGTCTAGCGATGGCAGTCGGCCTCCTCTTCATGGGCCTAGACTTGATAAGCCACGGCCTCACACACGCACTGGAGAACCACAGCGGCCACAAACCACACCGCATACACGCACATGAACGCGTCTCACCCGGTAGTGTCGATGTAGCTGCGCTCTTCGCCATCATCTCCACCCTCGTCTCCGCCATTTTCCTCCGAAATCACGCGCGCATTGGCAGGGCGATGCGCTTTGCTTACTTCTTGTCTCTTCCGTCCGTCCTCAGTAACCCCTCGCACCTCCTGACCCTGTCGTGCTCCGCTTTGCTGCTTTTGCTACCGCTGTTGTCGATCCAGATGTATATCTGGCTTGACCGCGCGCTATCAGCTGGCATAGCTGTCGCGATGATCGTGCTTGGAAGCCAGCTTTGTCTTACGCTGGGCAAGATGCTGCTGATGTCATATGCCGGGCCTGGTGTGGGGTCTGTGA
>JAKLMF010000062.1:746-36070 GCA_022813555.1 Botryosphaeria agaves | reverse complement strand
CCTTAGTAGAGTGCTGAGGTCATCAAGAGATATAGTAGAAGTAATGAGTTGATAACAGAGTAACGATAATTCCCTTAAAAAACTTGCTAGTAGATTAGTCGTATATAGGTGAAGCTTAGAGAGTCACAAAAGCTAATAAGATGACGTTATAGGCTTGTGAATAACACAAACAAACCTTAGAGTTAGTAGAAGAGATGACTTCTCTTCACGAGTAAAATATAGTGGTTACACACACTTTGCTTCCAAACAGTTGGAGTATGAATTGAGCTGGATTCTGCCTAGTACTCCCTTGCCGTATTCGTTTAACGTCCTCACTCATGAATCTCATTAATCCCGCCACAGCCACTACTCTCAGAGCTATAGGTCGATCCATGGTAGTTACAATAATTGATGGAGTTGTCAATCACCTATGCGAAGATACTCTGATCTATTCACCGTCTTTGTTTGCTGCCGTGTTTGCAGCCTTATTTAGTAGGTTGCTTGATACCTTGTTCGGCACGTGGACCTGCACATAAAGCACACAGATTGCTCCGTCCGGGTTCCCCCCCAATCAAGTGCTTCCTCTTTCCTGCTACTCCTGACCGGTCCTCCATCCCGTTCTGATACTCGTGTATCTTACAAAGCTCTGGAACGATGGCCTTGAAAGAGCTTGGCTGAACAGACCATGCGACGTTGTTGCTCTCGAGGATCGTTCTTAACTTTTCCATGAATGTCGTTTCACAGTAGAAATGGTACGGTATCGCTGCTCCGCCGCGCATACTGTAGAGTTGTTTGAATCAGTTGGGTTTGCATAGTACCCCCTAACTGATCTAATCTTCGGAGGTTGTTTTCCTACCCTGTTGCTCCATCTTACTCTCCAGAAAGTTAGCAATATAGTCTGTGCAAAGATCAAGTAACGTATACGGTGTTCTCTGTCAAAACCGGTGTCGAAGCATTGATAATCACCGATCCCCGCACACCGGGTTGCAACTCAACAACCTCTTGATTTACAACTGTCCTGACTGCCCTAAGGCTTCTATCACACAGCCTAATCTACAACGGCCATAAGAACGTCAACGTCTCCTACTCTATCGCGTCTACCTCTAGGATCTCTGTCTATTGACTTTAGAACATGACGCTACTACGACCTAGAGCAGTCATCCTCCTTCTGCAGCATCACGCCCAACCACCTCCATCATGACGTAGTCTCATCCCTAGCGGTTGAAGCCCTCGTCCACATTTTTGGCTCTTTCACTGGCTGGAAGTCCACCTCTTGCCCATATCAGGTTTCCCAAAGCAGCCCGCACATTTCTTCGTGACCATGTCTGCCAGAGTACGTTGCACGCGACCCAAGACAATGACGGCAAGCACTGTTGGAGGCAGACAGAAGTTACGCAAGATATGACGAACTATGGCACGGACGGTCGAATAATTGCAACGCGCCGCTGTCGGTCCGAGCGCAGAACTAAGCACGGGATCGAGTCACAACACATTGTGACGGTAAAGCCGTATTCCAGACCGTCAGATACTACTACTCTGATCCGCAATCGGCCGGCTGCAAGCTGGTCGATGATCATACGCAGAGTGCTGACATGCAACATTTAACCTGTCGAACGGGCGATGGAGATATGGCTGCGCAACCTCGACCGGCCGATATGTAGAAATGTAGATTCGCGTAATAGCTCGACGTCGCAACTCAAGCTCGCAATCACGGCGGCGTGGCCAAACTCTCCACAAGCGCCTTCATGCGTGCAATAATGTCAGGCACCCGGAACGGTTTCGAAACCACATCATCCTGTCACCCGGTCAATTTCCCCGCTCAGTGCACGCGCCCACATCAGTGGATATCATGTGGAATCACGAAAAGCAACTCACCATGCCCGCCTCCATCGCAATCTGCACCTGCTGCGTCCTCACGTTCGCCGTGACCGCAATGACAGGCACGTGCCCCCTGATCGAGCCATCCAGCTGCAGACCCCTGATCTTGCGCACGCAAGTGAGCCCGTCCATGACCGGCATCTCCCAATCCATGAGGATGACGTCCAGGTCGGCGCCGTGGTCCTGCTTGCCGGTCCAGAACTTGGTGGTGCGGAGGTAGTCCAGGGCCTCGCTGCCGTGGTTGGCGACGTTGACGATGCAGCCGAGGTTCCGTAGATGCTTGGCCAGCACCCGTTGGTTGACGAGATTGTCTTCCACGACCATGACATGGAGGTTCGCGGTAGGTGTGGCTGTCTCAAGCGGCGCGGACGGTTGCTTTGTTGGTGCCTGGGGAGCGACTGATTCCGCGACACCACCATCCACAGGTTTCTCGTTCGCCATGGCCGCCGCGGACGCAGCGCGGGCTCGCGTCGCGGTCAACTCTGGTGTTTCTTGGGTGGTGAGAGTGACGTCTTCGACCGGTGGATCGCTGCGCCGGGCCTTGACGTAGAAAGCGAAAGTGCTGCCGACGTCTCGCTGAGAAGCAAAGCCGATGGCTCCGCCTTGCATCTCGCTGAGCCTTCTCGAGATGAACAGCCCTAGACCCGACCCGCCGTATTTCGTATGTGTCCGGGGACTTGCTTGCGAAAAGCGCGCAAACAGGAGATTCCGCTCATTGGCACTCAGGCCACAGCCTGTGTCTTCGACAGCAAAGTGAAGGTAGATAGGATCACCTGTTCCCCACTCCGACCGTTGCGTTGGGTCTTGCTGAGAGGCGGCGCTCCGTATGAAGGCAACGCCATGTGCGCTTTGCGACGGCTCCTCGTTGGACGCGCCCAGGCTGACTGTGATCCTGCGCTTCGACTCGAATCGAGTAAACTTGATGGCATTGGTGATCTGGGGCTTTGTTAACAATACTACATTGATTCATGTGGTAATCTTCTGGCACTGACGAGATTGATGAGCACTTGTAGAAGCCGTGTCGGATCCAACTGGACCCAATCGACGGCTAGGTCATGGTAGGATTGTTCGGTACGGAAGTTCATTGCAGTGTCCGCAGCCCGAGCCTCCCCTTCGAACATCTTCACAGCGTGTTGGGTGAGCGCATCGGGTTGTGTGGCTAACGGAGCGATTACTAGTAGATCGGACTCGATCTTCGACATTGTTAGCACGTCGTCGACGATACGCTTCTGGTGCTCTGCACATTGTACGATGGTTTGTGCAGCCTCAATTCCAGTGTCAAGGAGCTCCTTCAGACCTGCACCCTGCGTGATCTGCAAATCGTTGAAATGGCTGTGCGACTCAATGATCCCATCAGCACATTGCACGATTGCGCTCAGAGGGTTGCGCATCTCGTGCGAGGTGGTGTCGATGAAGTTTTCTAGTTGTCTTTTCGATTCAAGGGCGTCCTCAGTCCTCCTCCTTTGGACGAACTCTCCCCATTTCTGACGACTGATATCCGTAACACAGCCGACAACCTCGATGAGCGAGCCATCTTCCGCCAACTCTGGATAAGCAGAGCAAAGGATCCATACGTAGTGCTGCGTTGTGTCGTCCGCATCTATCTCAAGGTCTTCTGGGGGTTGCCAGGGAATATTCAATCGGAGTTCAAACGATATTGATTGTTTCTCAACCATCAGCTTCGTGAAAGCGTCTTGGCAGTGGCCTGCGTCTTCAGGTGCAACGAGTTTCATCCAAGCGCTCGGGACATAAACTTCGTCTCTCGCGACTTTGAAAATCTCAAACCATCTGTTGTTGCGGTACGTGTAGTTGCCCGCCGCGTCAATAATCCAGATAGCTACATCGGCTCGTTCAGCAAAGCGTTGGAACTTTTTCTCGTTCCGCTCTAGTTGCTTTTGACTGAACGAGAGTTGTTCGGCAAGTCGAGCCTGAACGATAGCTGCCTGCCGAGCCTCTTCTTCGAGAAGCACGACCGACGCTGCGGATGTGTTGAGAAGCCGCGTCGCTACTTGAATGAAATGTTGGTAGTCGTGATCATACGGTCTTCGAGGGTTGAGCCCAATGATTGCGAAACCAAGGACGTTGTCGTGTGCTGTTGGACAGATAGGGCAGATGACAGCGGATCTGCAAGGTTCGCCGAAACCTCTCCAATCCAAGCCTTCGATCAACCGTTTTGATAAGGTTCCGTCTTCAACACGCACCAGTGTCGGCTTTCGCATCTTCATTGCTTCGCGGAAGGACGGCATAAATCCCTCTTGGCTTTGATGAAGATCAAGAAGAGGTGGTGCGGCGGGATGACCAGGGGGAACACCCAAGACTCCTTGCAGCGTACACTGTTTCGGTCCTGAACTGCTCATCGAGGAGGTCGACATTGTATCATTATCCGTACTTCCGTCATCCTCAACTGCATAGAGCAATGCAAACGGAATATCCTTGTCATTGTCCGCGAAAACCTGCACGACTAGCGTCCAGAACGTCTCGAGGTCAGGAGCATTTGCAGTTCGCTCGCTAATACTGAGCAATGTGGACAATCTCCTGTCTGCCACCTTCTGTCTTGTCTTTTCAGTGACAGGCTCGAGGTGGCCTAGAACCTGACCGTCATCGCCAAGTATTGGGATAAACCTAAAGCTAAAATACGTCTCCTCGGTGAAGCCATGTCTTGTGAGAAATATAGGAACATCGTGGTTCTCGACCGCCTTGCCTGTGTCAAGGTTATGCGCGATGATGGGTCGGAAGATCTGCCAGATCTCGTCGCCAAAGAAAGTCGGCGCGCTCGCACCCATTGCCGCCGGATGCAGGGCACCTAACAACTGAATGTACGATTCATTGTACATCATGATTAACTCAGGTCCCCAAAATAGAACTGCCGGCTCCGGGTCTTGCATCATGAGGTTGAATATCAAACGGAGCTGTGTCGGCCAGTGTTCCACAAATCCCACTGGTTTGTTACTCCAATCAATGCTGCGAGCAAATCGCACATGAGCCGAGAGTTTTGCAAGCGGTGCGTGGAGGATGTCGAATCCCCCTTTCCCTTGAGGATCACTGAAACTGTTCCTGTTCTCTCGTTCAGACGTGGTGACAACGGCAGTTCGAAGATCATCAAATGCCTGTTCTCTGTTGGTAATATCATGCCATATTGTGGTGCCTTGAACTGCTGCAGCTCGAGCATCGGCGAGGCCATCTGGTTCAGAATTCTGTTTGACCGCTGCTGTTACCTCCCCAGTCGCTGGAACTGAGATGGAACGGGATATTTCGCTTGCTGGAATGCCGCTGATGACTCTCCACCGATCACGCGTCGTGAAGCCAGACCACAAGACATCACCGTATATGAAAGTCATGGGTGTTACGTTTTGTTGACACGTACGCTGACCCGTCACCCAGGCTTTGAACTCAGGATAGGTCGAGTGGCGATCCGCATCCACGAGACCAGCAACTGACTGGCCGGAGACGATGTCCATAAATGGCTGTGGACTGGACAATGAACGATTCCTATACACAAGTTCCAAAGTGCCCCTGTCATTGTTCTTCGGGTCCGCCAAGTCTACGATGAATGTAGGCCTAGGATCGTCTTGCAGGAGACTGGTAATGCCAATGTCTTCCAACCCTCCAGACGAAGCTTTGCCGTTAGGCAGGCTCGGAGCGTCAACAAACACCCCTTCTTCACTCGATCCAGACGAAGACGTATTGTTGTCGCGCAACTTGTCTCGCAGCGCGTGCTGCGCACTCGGGTACACCATTGTGTGGTGAGAATTATAAGGGCCCGCACCGTGTTACAGCCGTGGTTGTCATTATAGTGAGGGACTTCGTAGAGAAACGAGCGGTAGGAACCCGATGCGAGATTGTCGAAAGACTCTCATGCGCTAAAGAGAAGCAGCATATTGGTCGACAGGGCAACTAGAAGAGCGCGCAGGCTGAAGCGGTAGGACAAGGACGAATTGAGACAAGGACAGGTCGCAGGAGACTAAGAACGTCAAGCGTTACGGACAAAGAGCGGTCTATACGATTGACAGAGACCTAACAATATTACCAATACAACGAGAAGGGACCAGAAGACGGCCTGCGGCCTGCTGTCTATGTGAAGAGCAGGCGCGAGAGGGCAAGAGAAGGCGAAGGAGGTCAAGGTAAAGATCTTGGCTAGGATGAAGGTTATCCTGACAGCGAAGATCGTCAGCAGGGATACAGCCGCCCATATCTTGGGCTGTGGTGTCATTGTCGGATCCCTCTCGGGCCGCCGACTCATCCGGAAGTATTTCCGATTTATGTCCCAGCTGGCGGGAGTCTGTACACAATCTCATCCTATGCGAGAAGTATCTTGTAAACAACCACTCCCTAATCGTGACTACCTCTTAGCCGGTGTCGTGATTGGGTCGCGCTACCCGACTGAGAGACGCTTTCAAGCCTGTTGTGTGCCACGCTGATGGCTCCATTGTGAACAGATCTCGTCGGTTGTGACCGGGCTTGGCGTCGAGCGGCTACCGCCACAAGTTGATTAGTACCCAGCCTTCGATTATGGTGCCGTGGTTGGAATCCATGGAAAGCTCTAATGGAAGGGCATACCTACCTACATGTCGGCATGGGGACTCGAGATTACGGGTAGTCTGTTACTACATCACCGACCACGACCGTAATCATGCAGGGCGCTGCACCAGGTATGCAGGGACACTGCACACACGTGGCGCGTCAGACGACCAAGCCACACTTCATGCGCAAGTCTCTCGCATACAGACAATCACCACACATCCATCGACACTGTCGAGAAACCTTCTACAATCTATACAAGCCACCCACGACCGTGTATACCTCTTCTAATCGGGCGTAAACGTCCGCCCCACAGCCCAAATGCTCGGCTCTCCCAGCCAAACAAGCATGCCTTCCGCTCCCCAAAAACGCCAGCCACAGTTAACAGTCCCCTTCCCTCCCAAGCTGTAAAATACACTAGAAACCCTCCAATACCACGTCCCTAAGCCCCCACCTCCTCACTCTCCCTAAGCCTATACTCCCCCCTCTCCAACCCCCTCAGCGCCTCCCACCCCTCCTCACTAAGCTCCGGCTTCCCCACCGGCGTCGGGGCCCCCACAAAAAACCTCGGCCGCCACTCGACCCCCCTCCCCTTCCTCTCCGCCACCTTCTCCCTCTGCCTTTCCTCAAGCTCCTGCTTCAGCTGCGTCGCCAGGCTATACTGCTTCTGCACGATCGCGTCCGTCACCCCCGCCCAGAACCGCGTACTCTCGTTCGGCAGCAGCGCCTCCGCCGGCGGCAGCGTCTTGGGCGCTGGCAGCAGAGGTGCCAGGTCGATCAGCAGCTGCTGCGGGGAGGACTTGGGGAAGGCGGCGGCGCCGAGGGTGTAGTAGATCTTGTCGGACCAGACGCCATCGATGCGGGCGAGGACGTGCTTGTCGGGGACGTCTTTAACGCGGGTGTATTTGTCGTTGGAGGGGTCGTAGTTGAAGATGACGCCCTCGACGCGATTCTGGGCCCGGCCCAGCCAGCCTTCTTCGACGTATTGCAGGATCACTTTTAGCCGGGTTTTCGGGCAGGTGATGGAGACGGAGTCGGAGACGGAGATGTTGAGGGAGCCTGCGGTGGGGGTTGTTAGTGATGTGGTTGTGAGCGACGGATGAATGCGACTACCTCGGAGGAAGCCACCGAGCGAGGCGGTCACGTGGGTCATTCGGTATTCCTCGTCGTCCCAGTTCTTGAGCGTTACGTAGATACCTAGGTTATACGAGCCTGGTGTCACGCGTATGCTCGTGCCGGTGAACTTCGCGCTTAACTGATCGTAGCCGCGCGCGATTATACCCTTCTCAGGGCACTCGATAAAATATGCCGAGACAGGTGGGTGGTGAGATGTCTGCTCGGTGATGTAGACCACCTTCACCGGGTCGCCCTTTTTAGATGCGATACTGACAGCGCTGCTGGCGGGTTTGCTGGGAGCCTTGCTCGATGATTCGCTAGCTGTGGTGGGGAGTGGCGGTAACGTGTTGGAGACATCCCATGTACACTGCACATATCAGCTTGCCGGTCCGCATACCGATGGTCGGTGTGACCCTACCCGGAAGAACTCTCCTAGTGTCGAGTTGTACGGTTTGCAAGGCTTGCCCTTGATGTATTTCTAGGGCTGACATGAGCGTTGCCCCCAAGTCGCATGGCAATGGCGCGTACCAGATCTTTTGTGAACCAAAACCTCAAGACTCCCAGCATTCGACCAAGCGGCTCGTCCGAATCGCCAATGCTAACTGAGTGTTAGCACGGGCCTCTAGATAGACTGTCCATGACCGAACCTGACGAAAGCATCCGGCCGGTCCAGATAGTTCCAGTACTCTGTGCTTGTTCAGACGTGTGTGCACAAAGACGGATTCATTGTATTCAGTAACGCCAAACGTACGTAGATTCGGCTGTGGCTCCAGAAGCTGTGCTGGTAGGGAGAAGCGTACTGCTGCGATGTCTGAGACGCCGATAAACCTGCAGTAGTCACGCGCGAGAGTCAGCAAAGCTGTTGACAGTGTATTGTGCAAAACAGCCTTATTTCCCGCTTCCTCTCTCGGGCGTCAATGCTTAGAATGCTCGTACTTTTTCAGTATACTCAAGAACGTCCTGAGCTTCGAACTATCGTCGGGGGCTTTCTCGGGCTGCGCATTCAACGGTGTACTCGGTCGCGAGGTAGCAACCGAGCTGTTGATGGAGGGAGCCGGGGAGCCCTGCGCGGCTGCTGCAGAGGATGAAGAAGACATTGCCGGGTATCCGGAAGAATTGTGGCTGGATCCCACACGGTATATGATCCGCTCGCTGAGCTCGCGCGCCTGCCGTTCTTGTTCTTAGGCCACAGGTGGTGGATGCGGTCGGCGGAGCTGTACAAGCGGTGCTGTCGCTGAAGGCTTTGAAGTCGAGAAGCCGAAGCCTGCAGTGATACCCAAAGGCCAGGTGACGTAAGGCGGCTCAAGACACGGCACTAGCCGCTTATCGCGATCTTTAGCCCCTCGTCAATCGATCTGCTCCGCTCAAAGACGGATAGTTTAGTATTGCATCTGCAAAATTGCGTTCAGCTTGTATAGACAATACTGCGGTCCCTTTAACAATGGAACAAGCAATGTTGAAGGCGGACAGCAAAGCACCCCATCGTCAGTCGTTGGGTCCATCTGCCTCGCTTCTCGGAGCACCCTGCAGCTGCACATGGGCAGCTGCATATGTATCCAGGATACCCGGTAATGCGAGTCATGAGAACCCTTACACGGCAGCATTAAAGGGCATGTGTCTACCAAATGGCATGCCATTGGACTCTAGCTAGCAGTTTGCCATCATCTTCCACCACATTTCTGCGCCCTCCACATAGCCATCCAATCAACGGGGTATCACGTCGTAAAGTCCTACAGCAAGCTCAGCCGAGCTCAAAGCGAAACGCAATCCCTGTGAGACATCTCTCTCTCAACGCCTTGCGATGCAAATACTCGCGATCAATCATCCCACTCCCTCCAGACGCCAACGCTGAGCGCTTCTCCACCAACACCTTCACACGAAAGTTCGACGGTGTACCACTCCTCACCGCCAGCAGCTGGACCAGACAATCTATCCAGCACGAGCCACATGTCGCCGGATTGAAGCATGTTCGGGGAGAGGTCCACGTCTTCCGTGCGGATGCCCGTCTCCGCATCGCTGTACTCGCCGCCTGAGCTCGCGATGAGGATCCTCCGCTCCGGACCTCTGCCAACCTCGATAGTGACGCGAAGAGGACTGCGAGTCCGCACCGGGTCCGGAGCGAACGGGTCCTCGATTCGTTGAAAGGGTACGACGGAGCGCAGGAACTTCGTGACAACGTTCAGACGTACCAGTCTACGGGGTCGAATTGGCGCCGCAAGCTTGTTCACGTTCTGGCCGAAGCACGCATTCGCGAGCCTCACTGGTAACCGTCCCGCTCCTTCGGCTGGAAGAAGCTTGACATGTGTGTCTGCTGTGCTGTGAACACGGAGCGTAAACGGCGCCTTCTGGCCCGCTTCGAATGTGGAGCAGATGATCGTGTAGAGACCGGCCTCAAGCTCGTCAAGCTCGGCAAGCGCGCTTCCGCGACGGTAGTCACCCGAATCGACCATTATGTCGCGGCGGCCGATGGACACCACCCTTCGACCTCGCCCATGGACAAGCTTGACATGAACGTTGACGTTCTCCCGTGGAGTTTCTAAGAGGAGGGCAATCGCCGTACGGTCTAGCACGTTCAAGCGGAATTGCGGGTTCTGAGAGTGTGTCGGATCATGTACGTTGCCACCGGCTGATGCCTCTGTCCAAGCGCAGTCAATGTCAGTTTGGAAGCTGTACTTGTTGTGGGCGTGCGCAAGGTGAATGGCGGAGTTGGAGAATGCAGAGAGCGTGAACGTGTGACGTGATGGCGACATTCCTTCTCCATCGATGACGATAGTGTACTCCGAGGTGTGTGGTAGCTCAAGGCGAAGCAGAGTCTGCGGAGAATCGACATACGGCCCACGTTGCAGTAGTGCAACGTCGCTTATGTATACGCGCTCACCACTTCTGTCGTACGCATGAAGGCCGATGTAGCCAGCCAGATCAGCGGTGAAATGCGGTTGTAAATCCAGCAGGTCATCACTCTCATATGTGACTATGCGATCCTTGAAATGACGGCACAAGAGCAACCAGACAACGCCACCCGCCTTGCAGGACAGCGCGATCTGAGGATGACTGACAAAACTGCCAGCGGAACCGGCTCTAGTACCGTCAGAGAGGTCCCACGGAAAGTGAATGTCCTGGCGGTGAGTGAATAGGCCGGGATTCCAGTTCAGGTAGATGGAGTCGAAATGTTGGATAACGTTGTCGAGATCAATCCAGAAGGTCCCTGGTGCTAACTGCTTCTCAGGGCGCGGGAAGCTGTCTGGGGATGAGGTCGAGCTTGATGTGTCACTCGAGCTTCTGACGGAGTCGAGAGACGACATGTGCTTGCCGGTCGAGGATAATCGCGGAAGGGTACCCTTCCAGGAGGTACCCTCGCACCATGGGTTCTTCAAGAGGAACAGTCTCTGGTCTTCCTCCTCCTTCATGTCAAGAACAGCGTAATCGTGTTGGCCGGCTAGACCAAGCTCTCTTTCAGTACGATGGCTCATCTTCCCGGTACCCATGGTCACAAGTACATCTCCGTACCGAAAGGCATTGGAGATTCTCTTCCACAAATGCGAAGGGACAGTATCATCGCTGACGGTAGTTAGCATCGGGGTTAAACCGTATTGAGGCTTCTGCTCACCTCTGCAGGAACACTTGCTCTGGTATCCACCCAGTGAGTATCCAGAGGTCTGTGCCGGAATTGCTTCCTGGAAAATCATAGCCTCCTCTTACTTTCAGATACGCCTTCTCGATCAGAGCCGGCCATAGGAGTGCAGGGTTCCGGCGATCGATCACGTGAAGCGTGCGTCGAGTCTTGGAGACAGGTAGCCGGTCGTCGATTGTCACCCTCCGGTAGCAGCCGTTGAAGTTGAGACGAACGATGTATTTTCCATTGGGTGATATGATAGGCCTCATCTTCTCCATGTCATACGGAAAAAGTATGCCAGACAAGATCTGGCTCCCATTGTCAGCAAGCACACAGCATGCCAAAATGTGGGAGTCCCACCCTTGGATGACCGCGCTCACCGCGTGCCGTTCCCGCGCAAAGGCTCGCCACGACGGAGCAGTCTGTCGCAGCATCCTGTACCAGATCTACGGTATGGTTGACCTGCATTGTCGGCCCCAGATCTGTCCGGTCTCCGGGAAACCATGCTGGAGGAGGCAGAGCATCTTTAGCAGCCTTCCATCCTTCGAGCAAGTCCATCTGATAGGATGACAGACCAATCTCCGTGGCGTCGCTGTGGGGATCAGCTCTTGATCGTCAAGTCCGTCGCATCAGACTCACAGAAAAGGTCTCTCACCATCTCGAAGCTCAAACTCGCCCGAATCTGGCGGGCCTTTCCAGGGTTGGAACGTGCAGTTGTTGAGCTTGGAAGCTCGCAAGGTCAAGAGCTGCTCAGCCTTTGACGGTTCTCTTGTAGAGACAGGCTCCCGAAGCCTCTTGAGACGGCCAACGTCACCAATAACAGAAGCACGACGCGTGCTGGTGGCTTCAGTCTCAGAGAAACTGTAGTTGCTGAAGCCGGTACTCGATCGCCACTCATTGGTCTTCTTGATTGACTCAGCTTCGCTCAGCAAAGTGTTGCATCTTGAGCTCATCTCAGACTTCTCATCCGCGTTAGCGGCTAGTTTGAGAGCTCTCATGCAGAGCTCAGCGGCGCTAATGGCGAGTTCAATGGCTTCATCTTTCGTAGCGGCACCTCCAATGCGCGACTGAAGTTCCTGTAGACCAAGTGAGACACAACTTCTAGCATTAAGATGAGGTCCTTACAGTAACTTCGGCCTTGATGGCTGACATCCTCATGCTGGAAGCGGCCATTATCAGATCTGCCCGTCATGAGTTGAGTCGCGTAGAATTTGGGCGATCTGAGACCGGACGGAAGACGATCAGCAGCGAAATGCCGGAGTTGCCCGTCATCAATTGCAAACGATGCCTAGCCTTGTGATCATAGTGAACTGAACTGAAGGTCCAAGTGAATATCGATGGTCGGAGGTGGCTCAGTCATCCTTGCTATCCTTATCAGATGACGCTTGGCCGCCTGGAGCTAGCGCAACGGCTTCCCATGGCCGAGGCAAAGCTCGGGATCCATCAGCCAACCCATGAATGCGGGCAGATGACGGCGAAGATGCTGTCCTTCTCCACAAACGCTGCTAGACCTGCCTTGAACCTGCTCAAGTTCGTATACGCTGTTTCCACAGCATTGACATGAATTTTTGAAGGATAAGAATATCTCCCGAGATCACTCCACGTGCACACCAGGTTCCATCACTTAGACCGCACGCGAGCTAGGCGCTGCGCCTGAAAGCCGTCCTTGTACACACATAACCCAATCCCTCTCCACATTATGGCGGTGCAGTCAAAAGAGGCGGTATTACCACCATGGGGTTCCGCAGTCGCTGGGGCTGCTGGCGCGGTTGTAGCTAACGCGCTGGTATACCCGCTTGACATGTGAGCACCGCTCCCAGCCCTCATGTCCCCAATATTGAAGCTGCAGACGAAGAGGACACCATGAGACTGACATTTTGTCCAGCGTCAAGACGCGCCTCCAAGTCCAGATCAAACGCTCCGCCTCCTCTCTCGATGCTAATCCCGCAGACGGCGAGCACTACGACGGTGCCATGGATGCCATGACCAAGATATTAAAAGAGGAGGGACTTGCAGGTCTTTACACCGGCATGGCTGGCTCACTCCTCGGCGTTGCGTCGACTAACTTTGCTTACTTCTACTGGTACACCATCGTGCGGTCTTTATACATCTCATACCAAACACTACCGAAGCCGCCAAGCACGGCGATCGAGCTATCGCTTGGTGCCATTGCTGGTGGAATCGCTCAGCTGTTCACGATACCTGTGGCGGTGGTGACGACGAGGCAGCAGACGCAGCCGAAGGCGGAGAGGAAAGGACTGATCGACACGGGAAGGGAGGTTGTGAAGAGCGAGGACGGGTGGACGGGCTTGTGGAGAGGGCTGAAGGCTAGCTTGGTGTTGGTTGTGAACCCTGCGATCACGTACGGAGCGTATCAGAGGTTGAAGGACGTGCTGTTCCCGGGCAGGACTGTGTTGAAGCCCTGGGAAGCCTTCTGTAAGTTGGAATCCTCCATGTGACTCTGTACGTTTAACTGGCTGACCACATGAACGCAGTGCTCGGTTCCCTCTCGAAAGCCATGGCCACAATCGCAACCCAGCCCCTCATCGTCGCAAAAGTCGGTCTACAGTCCCGTCCCCCACCAGCCCGCAACGGCAGGCCCTTCAAGAGCTTCGGTGAGGTCATGGGCTACATCATCGAGCACGAGGGCATCACAGGCCTCTTCAAGGGCATCGGACCGCAAATTCTCAAAGGTCTGCTCGTGCAGGGTTTCTTGATGATGACCAAGGAGCGGATGGAGCTGATGTTCATAATTCTGCTCCGCTACCTACGGACTGTGCGGCGGGAGCAGCTGCAGAAGTATGCTGAGATGGCGAAGGCTAAGGCCATGCCGTTGGCGGATAAGGCGGCCGAGAAGGCGAGGAAGGTTGCGCCTGTGCTTACTACCAAGTGAGGAGAGCTTGCCGTGGAATAGACTGAGTTCGGTGTGCATATTTTAGGATCAGTGCCGTGTTTGTAGCATTTCGGCTATCTTCGCGTTGTTACTTGGCTCGTCATATGGGGCGCAATTTTGTACACGTCTATAGTTTCAGCAGTTATATGGAAACCTGAGTTCAAATGTCTCCATTCAACTCTCATGCCACACAGGTCGTCTCTTGATCTGGTGATGATTGGTCTTCGACTGAATCGTGTTGAGGCTGAGGCCTCCCGGCACTGTCATGACAACCAGAATTGGAATTAGAGCCATGCACCCGGATTTGAGATGGTTCAATTATGTACAGAACGAGCATGTCATACAGTCAGCTCCAACAATGCCAACAGAAGCAAAAGATTTCAACTCAACGCATATCCGCATCTCCTCACTTTTGGATATCTCAACGCCCAACGACCCTCAAGCTATTTGCGTCATCCGCTAGTGCTGCTTCTTCGCCATCTCCCCCACCTTGTCCTCCAGTACCTTGACATAGCTCTCTATCCTCTGGACCGCAGCTTGTAGTGCCTGCACGGAGATACATGTCAGCCCTTCTGTTGTAGTGTGGCTTATAGATCGAAACTCAAGCAGAGCACAACGCATGACGTACGTAGATGTCCTCCGTCAGCAGCTCATTCGACACTCTGTACTCGTCCACAACGTAGTAGTACATCGCCGCGGCCGAGCTCACCGTACCAAGAAGGAAGCCGAACATTCTGTCAACCCAGAAGCGTCAGCGCACTCAACTCTTCCACCTGATTCAGCCCATTCACTAGCAAGTGACGACTTCACAATACTCCAGCATGCCACTCTGCCACTGCTCTTTCCAAGTTAAGCCCCCGTCACCAGCAACTTTCTACTATGCCAAGAACAACCTATCCACCCCTCTCTGCTCCAGCCCAACTCGCCCATCCCGTAACAAGAGAGTGCACTCACCCTCCTCTGAAAGCGCCAACCGGTCTCCTAGCCGGTAGCGCATTCACCGGCGTCTCCATCAATCTGCTCGTCGTCTGGAAGTTTCGCGTTGCGCGGAGGGACGGGGAGGCGACGGTGTTGCGGGCGAGGAGTGCGCGGCTAGTTGGGAAGAGGATGCGGGACGCCATTATCGGATGTCGTAGAATATTAGATATTGGTTTGGTAGAGGGATAGGTTTGGGTCGATTGGGTGGTTGCGGCGCGTGCTTCACATGGAGAGTTTGCGGAGAGGGAAGCTTGGTCTTGAGTTGGTCAGAGCTTGAGAGTCTCCGTCACAAGACTGATGGACTTGGCAGGCCGGGGGTGTTTATGTATCACTACAATACTCTCTAAGAACGGTGTCTAAATATTTCTTTTGTAGAATGCAAAGAATCTTGATGTTCAGCACAATGTCCTAAATCGCCAAGCCCCAAAGCAAAGTCGCAGCCATCGGGTATCATAAGCACAACCAGCAAGAACGTCCATGACCCCTTCCCATAGATGCAGCAACCCGCACAACCCCTCTCTTCTCTCTATGACCCGAAACTCCTATATCAATGCGTGCAGCCAAACCCTCAAATCGGCTTCGCAGCCCCACAAACCCCACAGACACCACAATCGCCAGCATTCATGTACGCGCTCCTCCGACACGACAAGGTCTGGCAGCGCCAATGGTCCGGCATCTTCCTAGGATCGAGGACGTTGGCGCATGCCACACACGTGAGGGCGCCCTTCTCATTGACGAGCGAGCAGGTTGGACAGCCAGCTGTTGCGACGGCTGATTCCCATAGTTCACTCAAGCTTTGAGCTGGAGGGAGGTCCGTGACTGCTCCGACACCAACGTTGGCGCTTTTCGGTTGGGATGTAGTTCTTGGAGGTGTTTCTTCAGTAGAAGACACATGGCGTGCAGTTTTGGGCACGGACTTGTCATTCATTGGCGTGTTGATAAGACATTCCTCGTTGCTGGAGGAGGAATCATTTTCTTGCTTTACCACTGGAGCTGTTTCCCGCGATCGCCGCCTCTGCGCCTCGCGATTATAAGGCAAGTCGACTTGACGTAGCTCCTCCATCTCTTTGCGAGCATTCTCGTCCTCAGCGTCCTCCTTCTCGCACACCCTCACCATGCCGTGCCCTCTCGAATCCACCATCTTGTGGCCATCGAGATCGACTGCAACGTTCTGCTCATCCTCCTCATACTCCGACTCCGTCTCACTGCCACTGAACTGCTCTTCCTTGATCCCCGGCTCTTCTTTGCTCGCCTCCTCCTTCACCTCCTCCTTCACCTTGTCGAACCTAGCCAACGCAGCCGCAGCCCTCAAATCCCTTCCCCTCTTGCTCCCCGCCACCCTCGGTTTCCCCTTCGCCTTCCTCCCCTCCTCCAACTTCACCCTCGCCTCATCATCATCCCCCAGCGCCACACCCCCCACCCCAAACCTCTTCAAAATCCTCCTCTGCTGCCTCTCCGCATAACTAATCCTCTCCCTCCCCTCATCCCCTCTCCTCTTCCTCTTCCCCCTACCCGTCCTAAACGTCCCCCCACACAAACTCCTCGGCTCCACCGCCGCCAGCGGCATGACATCCGTCTCATACCGTCCACTCAACAACGTCTGCCCTCTGCCCCACACCCCCTCCCCCGCATACCCCTTCGCCCACAGCCCCCTCAACTCCTCCGCATACCAGTTCCGCACGCCCCAGAACGCCCGCGAGTGGTTCATCTGCTTGCAGTGCGCCAGCTCGTGCACCATGACCATCTGCACGTGGCGGAACGGCAGCCACTGCTGGCCGGGGCCGGGGGCTTTGAGCACCAGCTGGATGACCTCGCCGGCGTTGAAGTTGCGGCCGACGAATTCGGGGTTGGGGGCGTGCTCTTCGAGGGACATGACGGCGATGTGGTGGGAGCGCATGAGGGGGTAGACGATGGCGGCGATGCGGGAGAGGAAGTCGTGGGAGAGGGCTTTGTCGGGGCCGTCGAGGGGTTTGATGAAGTTGATTAGGGCGTTGGGACGTTGGGTGCGCTCGTTTAGGCGCTCGAAGCCGAGGGGCATGGTGGGTATCGTGAGGGGAGTTGCTGAAGGGGTTGTGAGAGGGATTGTGCCACTTGTTTCAGGTCTTCTACGTCTGGCGTGACTGGAATGGGTAGTTAGACACTGAGGCCGTGAAGCTAGTTAGGCATAGCTCAGATGTGTTTGACTGCTGTTGCTGGGCAAGCTTTTGCCCAGTGAATATGCGGAGTGAAGTTTACATGATTGTCGTTGAATGTTCCGGAGTGGTGTGGCGCCGATGAGGTGAAGAAAGCGTGGCTTGACGCCTCCTGCCCTGTCTCTCTGCACAACCGCAAGGAATCCTGAGCAAACCGGTTGGCCGCCAGAAGCGTTTGTGAATCATCGCAGGCTATCCCGGTACAATGTCCTGGAGGCAAGCTTACGAAACAGAGCAGTGGACGGGGTTCACATAAGATTAGTGGGGCCATTCAGTGCATTAGAGGGACGTCAAGGTGATGTTCATGACATCTGCTACGGGCGTCCGAAAAGAACTGGATATTGTAGTGTAATGAAGGTCGTTGTATCCAGTTCTTTCTATAACTAAATTGCGTTGCCGGTATCCAAACCGTGTATGACCAGCTTCAATTAACGAGCGTTGACACGACATCGGTGTCAGTAAACGACGCTCGTCCACCGCTGCCTCCGCATCTCCTCCTCCGACGCCGCCTGCGCGCCCTTACTCCCCAAAAACCCATTGTACAAAACATCGTCATCGATGACATCCTCATTAACAATCTCCTCAATCACCGCCTGCGGCGGCTCAGCGTCAAACACCGCCTGGATATCCCCATGCGCCGAGAAGCTCGCAAAGTTCCAGAAGCCCTTGCTGCGCTGCTGCGGTCTCCTGATCGGTCTCCACAGCCTGCGGCGCTCGTACAGGCCGATGAGCAGCAGGAAAGGCGCGTTGAGGGTTCTGATGGCGGTGACGTTGATCTTGTGGAACCAGCGTGGGGTCAGGATGTGCTTGAGCGGGAGCAGGATGAGCAGGGCGGCGATGTTGAAAGGGGGCCGGTAGGCGAAGAGGACGTCACTTTTGACGCCTTCGAATGTTAGGACTGTGCGCCGGAATTGGATCTCGGCGGTGGCATCGGCGACGATTTTGGAGAAGGTGTTGCTGAGCATGGAGACTGTACCTGTTAGCAAGGATCGACATGGAGAGGGTGTCATTGCATACCTAGGATGGTGAGGAATAGCGTGTTGCCCACGAACGCGAAAGTGACCATCAGCACCGGTCCGAGTATCATGTGAAAGTCAATGGACCGCTGGATCCCCGTGCCGTCGAGCCCGAACCAGATCCAGAGCATCCACTTCCCGATGGTGACTGGGTTGTGAGCTATCTCATGGCTGTCCACATTGCTCCACATGCTCAACCACCGCATTGCTAAGAGGAAGCCGGCAAAGCACCAGACAGCCAGTGCTGTCAGGACCATAAAATCGCCCATCATCGCCCGGAGCGTGATAAACAGCATGTTCTCCGGCATGAGGTTGAAAGCGAGTCGAGGCAGAAGAACCGGCGCGGCTATGCAGAGTACGTCCAAAGCTTGCCTTCCGGTCTCAACCTCGCCCGCTGCCAGGCCATGCATGCGCAGCGCGAAGTAGATAACGAAGATGAAGGCGAAGGTGATATCCAAGAACGACCACAGGTTCTGCGTATAAACGTTCCAGCCGTGTTCGAGCATGGACGCAATCTCGTCCAAGGTCCATCCAGCGGCGTACACGCAGAAGCATATCTCGTACACGTTGAATGTGGAGGGGTCGCGGTTGGTCATGGTGAGGCCATAGAGTATAAGAAGGACTACAAATTGCCCCACCTCGATGATATTGCGTGTCCGCGGGACAATCAAGCGATATTGGTTGAGCAACGGTGCCTTTCGCGGATCGTATATCGAGATGGGCGTGTGCTTGTAATGATCCGGCAAGATATCGATGAAGGAGGTAGGAGTGTACACGATACGTCCCAGATACACCGCCTCGACCACCTTCTGACAGGCCGTGGAGCTGAGGAAACTCTTGCTCTCGGAAATGATGGCGATCTCTAGCGCTGTCAGTCTCTTCTCGTGGCCGCCTCGCTTCTGCAGGGCCCATTGCATAGCATGTTTGTTTTCACGGATGACCTCCTCGGGGGCATTTTGGAAGGGCTCGAAGCCTGCGACAAGTATGTTGGCCAATAGGAGGAGACCCTGACGGCCCGGGTTGTCGTGGTTGAAGCGCCGGAGCACTCTGCTTGCTATCAGCTCGCAGAGGGTAGCGCGGGTTAAGTTGACGCTCTGGTGGTGAGCTCGGTACGTCTGGTCGCGTATGAACTGGACTCTATTGGCGAGCAAACAGTAGACTTTAGGCCGGGTATAAAAGTTAGTCATTTGTATATAGCATGACGATAACCGGTGCTTTGGAGTCCTCGTGTTTCGAGGATGGGTTGCTCCAATCCTGTAGCGGTACTCCAGACGATAGCAATGAAACTGCGCCAGTAGAAGGCAAGTCCAGAACGCAGATGTACTCCGGACACTTCAGAAGTATCTCATAGAAACCACGTATTTGAGTTGGAAAATACCCGTGCCTACCTGTCGATATATCATCAGGATTGTACAAGCGGTCAACCAGAGGTCTAACAACGGACGCGTTCATTCGGGGCCCCTTGAGCTGCTCAAGGGTATACGGGTCATCTGCAATCATCTGATCAATTACATGATCCACAATTCTGCTCTCCGAGCCACGAACCTATGCAAGCCTGAACAAGGCGGCGAATCCTGTTACAAGCTCATAAGCATTACCGCCGTGCTGTAATTCTCAATTCATCAAGTCTTACCGATGTATAGTCTTATATATCGGCAACGAACAATGCTGATCAACATTAGGACTCGAGTCTGCCGAGTCATGAAGACTCCCATCCTCGCCAGCGTGTTCTTCATCGCCGAGCAAACTCTCCGTCTCATCCCGGGTTCTTGCTTGCCGCAGAGCCTGGCTGATGAACCGGCGCGCATCGGATCGGCGTGCATCGGCGTGGTCCATCTCTTGAGCCATTTGGAGCCCTGAAGCTGCTTTGGTCGGATTCATACGGCCGCCCTTGCATTGTTGCGGCTCTGTGATGGAGAGCAACCAGATACATGATGTGACCGGTGGCGGGACGGGACGAGCGGAGGGAGGTGACGCCCTTGACGCGGGGAAGTTGCTGCCGGTGCCAAAGGGTTATCGATAGGTAGTGGTAGACTTCACGGTGTTGTAGAAGCTCTTACGAAGATAAAATACAGAGCATATAGACTCGTCGATTGAAGATTACACAGGAAAAGATCGGGAGTGCTCTTCTTGTCACCCACGATAGGTTTTGTATCAATTCTTCAATAAACCTTCCGCGTTAGTCTCGCACCATGTCTATACCTTCTTCCCTACTTTACCAGAGACCGTCAGAAACGGGGCTCAAGCTGCATTATGTCGGCCGCAGGGTCGAAGATGTCGATGGTCCTGCTGCGGTCATTGATGTAGCTGTCGTTCGTCGAAACTGCGAAGCCATGTTGAGGACGGCGGAGCGGTTGGGCGTGCAGTTTAGAGCGCATGTTAAGACGCACAAAGTATGAGTCTCACTTCCTTAGTCCGCACAATAGTTGCGAATCTGGGTTGACTCCGTGGGGCTGCCACCATGCAAGCCGTGTAACTGACCGTTGACATGTGCCGCGTGATGGGCACAGGCGTGGGCCACTCAGTGCACTGGCTAATAATATCGTTTGGATACCCAGACAACGCAACTCACAAAGCTGCAAGTAGGCGAGACAGGACCAGTCCGGCTTGTAGCTTCCACGGTTGCAGAGATCGAACAGCTGGTCCCTTATCTTCTTGAGTGCCGTAGCAGAGATAGAACAGTAGATGTAAGACCGAATATTCACCCCAATCGTACACCTCTCCATCGCATCTGCTGAGACGTACAAGGTCATCTACGGTGTCCCCCCAACACCTTCAACCCTCCCCCGATTAGCAACCCTAGCAACCCTTCTCGCCCAAACCCACGCCTCCAACGTAATCACCCTCCTCATCGACCACCCAGACACCATTCCCCATCTTCTCCAGACCGCAGATCAATGGCCCGGCAGCGCCATCAACGTCTTCATCAAAGTAGACACCGGGTACCACCGCGCCGGCGTCCCCCCTTCATCCCCCCAACTCACCTCCCTCCTGCACTCCCTGTCCCAATCCCCCCAAATCCACCTCAAAGGCTTCTACTCGCACGCCAGCCACAGCTACGCCGGCTCCTCCCCCACTTCCGCCCTGCAAACCCTCATCCAAGAAATCTCCGGCGTCGCCGCCGCCGCAGCCGCCGCAACCCACCACCTCTCTCCGGGCTCCGCATCCCCCTCATACATCCTCAGCGTCGGCGCCTCCCCCACCAGCACCGCCGCCCAAAACCTCCTCCTCTCCTCTTCCTCCCCTTCCCCCTCGGAGGCGCAATCCTTCCACGACCAGCACGCCGCCATCCAGCAGTCCGGCCACGTGCTCGAGCTGCACGCGGGCGTGTACCCGCTGCTCGACCTGCAGCAGCTCGCCACACATGCGCGCCCGTCCTCGGTGCCCAGCAGTCTCAGCCAGAGCCAAAGCGCCGACGTGGCGCCGCTGTCGACGGAGAATATCGGGTTGAGGATTTTGGTCGAGGTCGCGAGCCTGTATGAGGGCCGCGAGAGGCCGGAAGCGCTGGTGACGGCGGAGACGCTGGCGCTGGGGAGGGAGCCGTGTAAGAGCTATGCGGGGTGGGGGGTTGTGACGCCCTGGCGGAGTCGGACGACCAGCAGCGATGATGGAAAGGCGGAGGATGAGGTTGAAGCGTACGGCGAGAAGAGAAAGGTCGGGTGGATTGTGGGCAGGATTAGCCAGGAGCATGGTATCTTGACGTGGGAGGGGCCGAGGGAGGAGATGCGGGAGTTGCGGATCGGGGAGAAGTTGATGGTGTGGCCGAACCATGCGTGTATTGCGAGTGCGGGGTTTGGGTGGTATGTGGTTGTTGATGGGGAGAGTGAGGATCCGGATGTAGTGAGGGATGTGTGGACAAGGTGGCGAGGATGGTAACGTTCCAATGGGAGTGTGTCCTCAACCAGTCTCAGAAAGGCCCAACTTCAGCAGAGACACGTGATTGAGTCGTTGGTGCGTACGGCGTAACAGGCAGAGGTCATCCTAGACACGCTGTGTACAGCTGTACATTGCTGGAACAGCTCTTTGCAGGTTTGCTCGAAGGTGACTTCCATAGGCCAATATTTGTAGGCTGTTGTAGGTGGGAAGCTATCAGAAGAATCGGTTCCCGTGACTGCTTCTTCACATGCCGTAGTAAGCGATGTGATTACTACGGATGATTCCTCTTAACGACCCTAAACTGCCCCTCACCCCGATACGGCACCGGCATCTGCGCCTGTGCCGCATTACCCTGGCCAGCCCTCGGATAGGGCACACTCTGCGGCGGCGGCGGCGGCCTAACATCGAACGCCGCCGGCGTCTCCCACTTGCTGCTAAAGTGCAGATTCGTCAGCGTCTTGACCTCGTTCAGCACCTGCGTGAGCATGTTGCTGTGGCGTGTCACCTCGCCGACCACCCACCGCTCGTGGATCTCGCGGTCCTTGCGGGCGGCGTCGTGGAAGGTTGCGGATGTGGCGCGCCAGCGCTCTTCGCGCTCGTCGTGGGCGGTGTCGGCGACGCGGCGGCATTCTTCTACCCATTTTATCTGCTTGCCGAGTGCCTTGATGTTTGTGGCAAGCTCGGGAGGCGCGGGAGAGTGACTTGACGGCGAATCGTGTCCGTTGGGTTTGGATGCGTCTTGGTCGACTCCAGCTGCGTCATTGGCTGGAGTGTTGCTCGTGCCTCCTTCTGGTTCTTCTGAAGGAAGTGTGACTGGGTGCTCAGCATCTCCAGCCTGCGCGTCCTGTCCTAAATGCGCGTCTTGCCGAAAGTCGTCGACTCTTCTCCGCTTGACCTTGGGCGATGCTGCCGACCCATCCATCTCAACGTCCTCATGTGGTCGTCGCCTACTTTTGGATGTCGTATGGTCGCGCGTGACTTTGACGCCCACTGCCGGCGACGGGCTCTTGTCGTCACCGCAGAGACCGATGTTGTAGGGGCGCTCATCTTCGGATTGCACCTCGATCTCAAGCTTCCCACGGATGATGATTGGAGCGCTAGCATAGCTCTTCAACAACTGCAAGTGTTCGTCGAATAGCCGTTTCAGCTGGTCGGCCGTCTGTGTTATAAGCGCAATGGTATTTGTATCGACATCGGCGCCGGCTCCTCCGGTCAGCGACATTGCTTCAGCGGGATCGTGGTTCCGTGGTTGCGCTTTGGAGGTGGCAGTCGGATCGGACACGTCGTTGCGCGGAGTCTCCTGAGAAGAGAAGCTCTGGAGAGAGCTGGGAGAATCTGCGTCGGAGTTCATCACGTTCTCGTTCGCATAATAAGGCGCGTTCAATGGCGGAGTGTGTTGGTGGTTGGATTGTAGATGGGGGTTTGGAGATGTGTTTCTACGGCCTTGCTCGTGGGAGAGGCGACAATCGCGACAGCAAGAGGGACAGTCGCAAAGCTGAGGGAAGAAGGCTCATGCAGGTGGACGACTACGGGACACAACTGCGTCCACTTTCCGCTATTCTGGATTAGGTTGGCCGTTGATCTTCGCCGGCTAAAGCTCCCTCACGCTAGCAGCTGGCTATGGTGAGAACGAGCTCGAGCTGTCAGCGGCGGTCTTTCAAACAACCAGCACTCCATCGGTGTTTCGAGCACTCAGCCCCTTCGCTTCTGCTGCATCTGTACCTTGTGCAGAGCCGTATTGCATTATCAGACTCAAGTCTGCGATGCATCAGTAGCTTACGCTACTGCATCCGTTGCATATGCATAACCTTGCCGGCCAACCACCCGACGACTGCGAGCGAGCAGCGTCAGCCTTGCTGACTTGATCCGCCTGCTTCTCGTCCAGCTGCCAAGTCGCGAACCTCCATCGTATCTGGCTTCACCATGCGGAGCGTCCGTTCTGCTGGACACTCTCTGCTGGATATCCGTATTGTAGTCCCTTGCATCTGTGTCGCGCTGCCTTCTGTTGCTCATATTTGTCATTCGTTTGCCAATCCATCCGGCGCAGGACATGCGACCCGCCCGCTTGCCGTCCTGAACAATCACCCTTCTCACCGTTTGTCTTAGATTCAACTCATCTCCAGTAGGCTGTAACCTCCGGATAGGTGCACACAATGGCTTCATCAGATCCCGAGGAGCGGGATGAGGACGACTTGTCGTTTGTCTCCGCATCAGAGCGCGGCAATGGCGACGATGATGCCGGCAGCGAGATTGTCGACCGTCCACCTGTCCATCCGATCGCGTGTATGCAGGGCGCTTTTGAAGAGTCGATCATGGAGACGATGGAGGGTGAGAACCGCCTGGACTCCGCCAGCTCAACAAGTTCGATGGACTCGCTAGATGCCAAGGCCAGGCGTCAAAAGCTTCTGGAGGGTGAATACACAGGACCGCACGGTTCTCGAGGGAGGAAGAAACCCGGCGCAAAATTCCACAAGCTCTGGAAGCTCATGGCTCAAATATCCTTTGGCGTGCATCTACTCCATCAGCAACTCGCGAAATCGGACGAAGAGGTCGTCAAGATAATGCAATCGCATGTAGACGAATTGGATACGTTCCTGGAGAAGACGACCGAGGACTTTGACTTGGCTATGGCGGACATCCATGAACGCATCAATTACTTAAAACTACCATTGGAGCATGTCAACATATTTGACATCATGCTTGACGACAAGCCCTTCCGCACCTCGATTGTCGAAGGGAACGAGAAGATCGAACGCATCGTCGAGCGCACCGCGCGACACATGACCGACGCACTCGAAGACGTGAATGTGGGGATTGAGGCGACAGCCGAGTTGGCGAAATATCTGGACAAGATCGGCGAGAAGTGGACAGATGGGGATGAGGACCTCAAGAATATATACGAAGCCATGCACGCCAACGTGGAGGGCTGGTACAGCTGTCTGGGGAGCTTGCAGCTCAAAGGAAACACCCTTGGTGGCGCTCTTGTGCAGCTTGGAGGCATTCTAAATGAAATGTCGAAGCGAGCCGGTGTGGCAAGCAGAAGAAGTCTGGTGAGTGACCCCGTGGTGGCTGATCTGCCTATAACAACCGTGACATCCGTTCATCGCCCGGCATCATCGAATTTACGAGCTTGAGTGCTACAACATGAACTGACAGCGTACTGTTGTAGTCGACTCAGATGTCAGAGCCAGGCTCAAGAGGTTCACCCAGACTACGCAGTCCGCCGCCAACATCACGATACTCGCCAGCGCAAACTCCTGGCAATAAGCCATTGCCGCAGGATCCGGAAATGGTCACTCCAGTGGTTCCATCAGCCCTCCCTCCACGCAACGCAGTGCCCCTTCAGCTGCGTTACCAGTACCCGCGGAAGCAGCCAAAGCCTCCAGTAGCTGGGTCAAAGCCCGTCAACGGATCAGACGACGCAAAAGAAAATGTAGACCCTCCATCACCCCGGATCTCGGTAACTCCGACGCAACAGCCACCGAACTCGAAGAAGCCAAGAGCACCGACCAAATTCCATCTTAACAACTCCTCGAAGTCCTTCGAAATTACAAGCCCGAGACCATCCATGCAATCAGTGGATCGATACGCAGCTCCACCTGCACCTGTTGATTCCGCATATGGATCAAGCACGCCGCCGTCCGTCCGCCGCCCATCGGTACAAACGCACCAGCGTACACCTACCGGCCCCAAGGCCGTGTCGCGTTCAAACAACGTCTCGCAACTATCTCTGGCAACCTCCGAGAAGACCGGCAAAGGCCCCAAAGGTGCCAGAATCCCTTCAAACCCACCTGCCAATGCATGCCCTGCGCCTGCGGTTCCTGGCAGCCGGGGCACTATGCAGTCGGGCCAGCCGGCGAAGAAGTCGTCAGGTTTGAGCTCTATTAAAAAACTGTTCCACCGAAAGCAGTCATCGAAATAAAAGCAACGTCAATTGGGTGGAGTGAACGAGGAATGGATCGCTTCGCGTGGACTGGTCGTTGCTGATCACGTACATCTCAACATCTCTTGGTAATGTCTCTGTTTATCTTGATACCATACCCTCAAGGTGCGATCTGTTCGGGGCGTTTAAATGTGCTCGGCGTGTTTGGATTAAGGGGGAAATCTTGTTTAGCGTTGTTCTCCTTTGGACATGCGCTATTTGTGTCATCTGGCAAACCTGTGGAGCGTTCTTCGTATGTGTTGGGTGCCACCGTAAGACCGAAGATTGCTAACTGGGATGTTCTGGTATTAAGCAGTCGTGAATCGACTGTATGATTATAGAGGTTCACTTTGAGCAACACATGTTCATTCCAATGCCGGACTTGTGCTGCCTTCTAACCTCGTTTCTGTAATTTTAGCTATGATCGAATCTCAGATAAGTCGAACAGCGTGGGCAGTTACCTATGGATGTTGCACAGTCAGTATTGGGCGCATCTGGAAGGTGACTTGAGGGCATTCCGCAAATGGCAGTCACCACCTGCCTACATGAGTAGCGACGGTAGCGGATCTGATACTCCGGCACCTAACACGCAAAACATCGAATGATGCGACTTACTCACCGCAACCATCTCTTGCTTCACTAGCAAGAATGGAAGTTGAGCTCGGCGTTGAATCGACCTCGACGACCGGCTCTTGCATCTCTCGCTCCCTCACATCATCATTGAAGTAGCGGTCCACTCGCTCATCAACATTGTCGTCCTTCTTCTGTCATTTTCTTGTCTCTGCAACCGTCAGAATATCTCATCTCAACAAGCCATCGAGGCGGCACAATGCCTCTCACTGAGCGTGATCCAAACGTCAGTGGGCGTACTAGCAGAGCATCAATAACCTCTGCTCGCTCCAAGGCTGCCCATCTAGCTAATGAGCTCAGGTCAGATGCTCTTGCCGCTCCTCCGCCTGGGGTAATGAGCATGTTGAGGACCTCTACAGACTTCGGAGACATCGGCTCTCTACACTCTCGTATGCCTGCACGCCCTCAGTCATCTCGGCGCAGTAGCGGCGCTGTCTCACGTCTTTCCACTGACTCGTCCATCTCTCATATCACCAAGCGTGCTTCGAACCACCGAGCATGGCCTTCAGCTTCCTCTGGGCCTCGACGATCGATTACGAGTACATTGACGGTTCCAAACGCCTTCCCTGACACTATGACTTCCGCTCTCATGAGCCTGCCAGGTGTTCCACAGAACGGACGCGCATTCTCCATGACTCACAGCGGCCGACCAGTTCACGGCCTTCCAAATCATCGTTCCCTCACCAGTCTCAGGGGACACGAGCCGATTTCGCGTCCACGCTCTCCCTATCGTTACCCGACTCGTCTCAAGCGACCTGGCTATCGCCCATCCTCGCCTGCGCTGAGCGATGTAACAGGAATGCAGTCACAAAGGATACACGCGGCTGGATTGGGCTCAAGAAGACGACGCTCGTCACATCTAGGTCCATTACCAGGTGACGAGAATCGGCATCCACTGCCGTACCCGCAAGCTCGTAACAGGTCTGCTCCGTCAGTTCCGACGATGCTTTCGATGGAGAACGGTCATCGACCTTATTCACAAGACCGCAACATGTCAGGCACTACCCTGGATGTTCCTATGCTGGCAGCAGCAAGACATCATGGTGCAAGGACGCCTTCCACGGACCCAGCATCTTCTGCACCTCCTACGCCCAACGACGTATCACCTGCGCAAGTCATGATCAACTCCGCCGGTGCGCCTCCTATGTCCGCCAACCAAGTGGACCAGAATGTGAGCATGGAAAATGCAGGGCCAATGTACTACGACTACAGTGAGCAGTTCGAAAAGGAGACTCAGTCCGCCCCTCAGGGCCCAGCCGTGCCACTTGGGTTCGTTCAACGTATCAGGTCCATCCTCGAGGAGCGGAACAAAGGAGGAGCAGTTCCAGCCTCAAACTCAGGTTCCATACCAACCATCGCTGAGTTGCCTGGGTCGGAGATTGCTGAGCTTCCGGGATCTCCTGCCTCACCGGTGTCGCCAGCCATCAAGCGCATAACCCGAGAGATGATTCTGGCAAGCATCGAACCATCTTCAGATGGCCTCACCACGGCGGAGAATACTACGACCACCGTCGAGGCAAGACCTAACGTTCCACCCAAGGATGAATCAAAGAATGGATTGCAGTTGCACGATGTATCAGCACCGGCCCAGGCTGAGGAACAAGAAGGATCTGTCCTTGAGAGTGCTCCACGCACCTCAGCTGAAACTTCAAATTCTGCGGCCATCGAATACGCGGTCAGATACTCCATGCCGGGATCATTTAGTTCGGGAAGCTCGCAAGCGAAGCTGACCACCAGCGATTCACAATCGACTTCCAAGGGTGAGACACCTGCCACAGAGACGCAGCCAGACGGAAAGCCATCAGACGACCTGTCACCAGCAACTGTTGCTACACCGGAACAGGTCAAGCTGCCCACCGGACAGAGGCCCAAGTCTGCCATGCTTCTTTCTAGCAGCCCACCGGCACTAGACAATGGCTCGTCGGTCTCTAACACCCGGTTCTCAGCGCCTTCTTCACAATACTCGAGCCCTCCTGCTGGAGCGGACGGCATGTCACAGGCGATCACAGATTTTGCTAAGCGCTTCTCTGTCCCACAATATACGGCACCTCAAGAGCCACCCGCTGACTCGCCTCTGCCGGCAAACGCAGTGTCGCCCATTGCAGTCACAATCACGGATGCAACCACGACGAATACTGACCTCTCCGTGAGTGCGGCTCCTCGATCAGTGAGTCCCGTCTCTGCGTTGGAGGAGACGCCTAAGTCTCGAGACAGCAACACCACGACGCACTTGGTATGGCCTCAGAAACCTCCTGTTCTTGCCTCGGAAAGTGTAAGCACCCCAAAACCAGTACAGAAAGTGGTTGTTCCATTTCAAGAGAGTGTGGCGACAGAGCCACGGGTTTCCTTCTCGGCACGTTCCCCTCCCAGTCAACTGTCTGATGTCAAAGAGGAACCTGGAGAGGAGGGGAGTATCCCTGACCTCAGAGTCTCCAGCTTCAAGTTTCCTTTTCCCAAAGCAGCCAGCCTGCGGACTTCCGTAGAGAAAGACCGCCTTCCGGAGAAGCGTCCCAGAGCATCAACTGTACATACCTCTGGAGCTCTGTCCGAAACGCGTGGCATTCCGTCACTGAACTTCAGCAAGACAGACCTGTTCGTGAAGTTGAACGAAGCATTTGTTGAGCACCGGGCCTCTCGTTCGCTCGATGATATACCTCTTGTGTATCCTGAAATCCATGCTTCAGTTCCTGAGCGTCCAGCCTCGTCTGGTCTAATCCGGGACAAGTACAAGAGCCTCTTCACGAGCCTGGACAACATGGACCCTATGGCAGAAGAAACCGTGCAGGATCCTACCATGCAGGAACTTACCCGGACGGATATGGCACCAACGGTCAGACCCCTGTCTCCGGAAGAGCTGATGACCGAAGTTGATCGACTTTCAATCCCTTCGATGAATCAACTGACACAACGTTTGTCAGAACTGATGCCGTCGCTGAAACGATACTACTCCGACGGTGACCAAGCGGACGGTGTGGCTCCAGATGATACGGTACAATCGACCATCGATGAGATACGCGGTTTGGGAAGGCACCAGCCGGTCGCCAAGGAAGCTGATCTGGAACTGCTGGACAACATCGAACAAGACAAACCTGCACCTCGTGTTCTGGATGAATCGCACACCGAGGAACTCAATGACACGGCGGATGAGAGCGGCGACTCTTCCAGCGCCCATCTCGACGCAGACAAGCGTCGGTCAGTTGCAAGCGGCAAGAATGCACGCCGCACGCCAGTTGCAGAGCTTGAGGCGCCACTTCCTGCGGTCATTCGTGTCAAGTCTGCTAGTGGCGACGAGCATGGGCTGGAAGACCTAGATCGAAAGCGATCTCTGTTGGCTCGGACTTCAAGGCGTTCGCTTGTCAGCTCTCCTTCAGCTCGGCCCTGGAATCTTGAGACTAGCTACCCGTGGGGCGGCAGTCCAGTAGTCGACATAAGCTTCCCTGCTCCCACACATCAGCGTGACGAGCTTGCACACAAGCCTTCCAAACTGCGGCTGAGGTTTTCAGACTCCAGCGGCGGTTCCGAACATACAGTCAAGCTCGACTCAAGCTCCTCGCCCACCACCGGCGACAACACAGAAAACAGCCATGACACTTTCAAGCGCAAAGCCAGCAAGAAGAGCATCATGGGCTCCATCAAACGCAAGATGGGCCTCAGCAGCCCCATCGACAGCAGCGGCTTCGCAACAGGTCCCAACTTACTCAACAAGGACGACCGCGCTGTCGACCCCGGCGACCGCTACCCCACGACCGGCCTCTCCCCGCCCTCCAATCTCAACGTCGACGAGTGCCACAGCTTCTTTTCCGACGACAGCTCCCAGACCCACCGCAACAACAGCTTCCGCAAGCGCCTCACGCACCTCAAAGCCAAGCTGCCGCCGATGGCGCGGTCGCACTCAGCCATGGATGCCGGCGACTTCGGCAACGGCAGCGAGTCGCTCTTTGGCGATCGCGCCGGAGGTGACGGGGAGAGCACGAGGTCGTATGACGGGCCGGGAGGCATGTCCAAGACGGAGTTCAGGGCGAGGAAGTTGGTGGAGAAGATCAAGACGCTTTGGTACCGCAGTGGTGAGTTGTTGAGGAGCATGAGCGGGAAGAAGAAACGCGAGGAGACGCATGCGTGGATTGAGGAGAGTGAGATCTCGGCTTACTCCGGGGTGTGAGGGGGGTGGAGGGAGTGTTAAGCGGCTATCGGGGGCCGGCGGATGAGGGGATTCGGCAGCTTGGCAGGTCGGTTGCTGCTGTGGTTCGGCTTTCTGCTTGGCGATGTTCGGCTATAGGTTTGTTTCTTCTCTCTGCATCGTGGTCATATACTTTTTTTTCACACTTGCTATGTCTGGGGTGTTGGCTGCTTCAAAAGTTTGTTTAAATAGTCTCTTATGTGTGGTTCTTTAACACTTCACACGTTTTCTCCGGAGGGATCTGCCATCTGAGATCCGAGTGCCGGCACGGCACGAGGCTCGGCTGGGATCCACTCCCGCGCGGTGCACTGTGGTTTGTCCCTATGTTTAGACGACCTTTCTTATACCCCCGCATCTATTGGTCGAAGTAGTTTGTATGGTAGTGTAGACAGTGGTAGCGATGATGGTAATGACGGAGTTTATATTATGGTTATCCTCACTCCCGCGTAAGCGCCCCATTGCTTTGGTACTCGCACTCCACATACGATTGGTCTGGGCTCGTCTCCAGTGTGTATGGTCAGAGCGCACGCCTATGCACCACGAATCGAATTGTTTGTCCGAAGCGCCATCCATATGACATTCGTGTCTCTCCAACTTGCGTCTCACGTTATCTAACAGGAACAAAACTGAGAACACCAACAACGCTCTCACCGGTCTACACATATGTCGTCCGAAGACCTAACCAACAGGAAACCTTCACACCTCGAACATCGCACAAGCAGGTCACACTCCCTAACACCCAGAACCAAGTCTGCCGCGCCCACAGAAGCGACCGTCCACAAGCGCAGCAACACCCTAGCAGCCATCCTCCGCAAGAGCTCCTTCGCAGTCCTCAGAGCATTCGCTCCTGCGAAACACGACTCCGTCAGCTCTTCCAAAGGCCCGAAAAACAGCATACCCCAGGTCTACGCACCGCTCTCGTTCCCGCCGTCCCCGCACAACAGCACCTGCATCGCCTGCAAGTCCTCTCCCGGCCCCGGCGCCATAACATATGACAGCGCGGACATGCCACCCGCCAGCAGCGGCCGCAACAGCAGCGCCGACGACAGCACTAGCAACGCCACATTCATCACCCCTTTTTTCGACTCGACCTCACAAAAGCACAAGGGCTCACGAATAATCTTCCGCAACCCCTTCAAGCCGCGCAAGCCGGGAAACGTGCCCGACCAGACGTCCAGCGCAGTCGAGCCCGCGCCGCCGGTGTCGCCGATGCAGATTAGCCTGCCGTTTAATGTGTCGGTGCCGGAGGCGCAACTGCGGCGTCTCGGCAGCGTGAGGCGGCGGCTGAGGAACGAGCGCGGCCAGACTGAGGGCGGGGAGGAGGAAGGGAGGGTAGATAGCAGGGACGCTGATGGCGAGGATGATGAGTGTGACAACGACGACGAGGGCGAGGGTAAAGGTGAGGACAACGGGTTCCGCAGCGCATGCGCGTCACGCGTACCATCTCTAGGCCTGCAAGACCGACAACCGGCCCCTGCTCCTTAGGGAAGTCGACGGGTGTTGGTACGCTATTACGCCGGTTTCCGCACCGTGGCGGGAGCGTGGGGGGTGAGTTGGATAGTTGAGATGAGATAGGAAGGTTGGTTCGCTGAACGCAAAGACCGCATGCGCCTTTCGAAAGAGATTCAAGATCAAGCTCGAAGACGATGCGAAACTCAGAACACGGCGCCGCCGATGATGAAGACGCGCTCCTCTTCCCGGCGGACCCACTGGATCAGCTTGTTTGCTGCTTGGGCGAGGGCGGCGCGGGAGGTGGTGGATGGCGCGATGGCGTAGAGGTCGAAGAGCGGGGTTGTCCAGGCCAGCGTGATGTGGTGGGCGGAGGTGCTGTGCAGAATTTTAGGGCGGCCGCCGGAGCGGGCGTGTAGGGTGGATTGGAGGTACGCGTAGAGGGTCATGAGGCTGGTGGAAGTTAACGAGGGGCGTGTAGATGGGGTTTGGGTTGATGGGGGAAGGGGGGTGAAGGGTGGTGTGGCAGGGCTGTGGATACGTACCGTCTTCTTGCTAGTAAGGTGTCGAAATGGGGGTCGAAGGAAGGCATCACGAACTGGACATTGCCGCGAGATTTATACAGGAAGTGACGGATGACAGTGCCGGGCATGATATCGGTGCAAGAAGGCCGACCGCGCTCGATGGCGGAGCGTATGATGTCCAGACTGCCATTCTTTCCGAGTTGCTGTTGCATATTCAGTTTGTGGTTGACAAAGCAAGCAAGTGAGGCTTGCGTCTTACCTCAACCAAATCGTCTCGCATCTGCCTAAGCTCGAAGAAGCCTTCCTTGTTGGCACTGATTAGCAGTATAGCAACCTCCTGCTCGTTGTCGGAGGATGTTGCAGAGCGCTCGGTGATCTCCTCGCTTGGCTTTGTGACGTTCAGGAAGCTGACGTACATGTACAAGTAGCCAGTGTTGTTGAATCCAGGGAGGCACAAAGGTACCCAGTTTTCTCCTCCTCCTGCTTTGACACTACCAGCTTCGAATAGCATGTTGAAGATCAGGTGCAGGTCGCCCGGATGCAGAGAGTGCTTCTTCGGCCTTACAACACTGACAAGCCTTCCTCCAGCGACGATGAGCCCGTACAAGAGATTTGGTGATCTCGTTTTGAGTAGGGTGTTGTTGATAACTTGGCGATGCGATTTGCGCAGCTTCAAGCACTCCAATGCCGATAAGAGTGTCGAAGGTGACCCACGTGTGAAGCCATCGGCGAGTGCCGACAGCAGCTTCTCAGTCCCTTGTAAGGGCCTTCGCAAGTCTGTCGACGCGCGCGCCTTGAACATACGCTCCATGTTCGGCAAGGTCAGGGTTGAAAGAATCTGCATGTACAGAGAATCGAGCTGCGTTCTGAGCTGCGCATCGCTCTCGTCGAGCCGACTTATGGCTACAAGGTTCAAATAGCCTTTGGACATTACGACGAATCGAACGCCACCCGCTGTAAAGCCCTTGAGTGAGTCCTTCGCATCCTGATAGAAGGAGATGATGGTCTGCACGATGCCGATGTAATTTGTGACAAGCTGGTCATCTCCGTGACGGCTCCACACCGGCTTGCCTGCAGAAGTCAAGATCAAGAAGTGTTTTAATTTGGCTTTCCATTGATTCGCCACTATTCCTACATAGAACACAAATCAGCGAGCGCTCTCGAAGCCGAAACGTTTGCTGACCTTCATTGAACCCATCCGTTTTTACGTCTTCCAGATCATCAAACTCATGCTCAAACGCTTCATCAAATTCCGGGTCATCAGGGAATAGTGATACATTTGTGCCAGCCGAATCACTCGATTGATGTCTCATGCTCTGCCACGCTGGACCTCCGCTATCGTTTGGCACCTCACTAAGCAGGCTTTCGACGTCACCCCCTCCCGCGAAGGAAGGCGCGTAGCTCATTACACTGCCGCTATCATCGGGCTCGCTGCCGCTTTGATTCTTGAGGCCATGGCTAGAGCTCATCTGCCTCGATACCGTCCCTCCAGATCCGTCTCCGTACAACTGCGTGTGTATGTCCGTCAATGACAAGGCTGTCGTGGCTTTGGACTGCAACTGAGGTCGAGTTCCGCCTTTCGGCACTCTCAGTGAGCCTTGAGAGCTCTTAGGTCGGATGCTAAGCAGCCGGTTGTTCTGTGGTCGGGGCGGGAGCGGCGGTGGTGTAGCTTCTCGTGATGGCTGGCTCTCGTCATGCGGCTCGTCAGAGAGTGTCTCGCCCTCGAGTTGCAGAGTTGGAGCGATGCTTTCTTTCACGAAGTCATTCTTGTTAACATTGTGGGATGCTCCTTCCGCAGTTTCAGTCTCTGCATGAGCAGAGCTGTCCGCAGTAGAAGCTACATCGTTGTTACTGGTCATGGTGGCCTTATCGGGACCATTGGAGCTTCTGAATGAGACATCATGTCTTCATAAGGTGTGTTGACTCTCCCATAGCTGGCCACTGTCTTGGGAAGGTTCTATAATGGTCTTGCTGTGTAGATGAATTGCGCGATGCAAATAGAAGTCCAAAACAAGTCGGAAATACCTAACACCAGTGGTATGACGTTGGAGGATGCTGACACATCGTAACGTTACGCGTTTCGTTACAGTATCCGTGACACGCTACACTTTGTAACGTATCCGGACAGCTCCACGAAACGCGACTTCAGCAACACACGACGATGCGCCGAAGCTATTGTTTGCGGTCACCATCCATGTTACTGCGAATAAACTATGTCTTTGGATCCAGCGGGTAACCTGCGATCATCTTCACCCGCGAGTTCCGGTCGTTCATCTCCGGTTAACCGTGCACCTCGACGACCTATCGAGGACGGTATGTATGTTCGCACCTCTCCTCACACTTATCTTGAATATCGATCTGACAATAGTTTTCAGATGCATATAGGAGAGACAAAGCCTTTCGCCGCTATGCATCCGGAGTTGAGCGAGCGTTGTCATTGTATGACACGCCGCAGCAGGAATGGGCTGACTACATTTCCTTTCTTGGTCGGTTGCTGAAGGTATATCGAATGTCAGCAGCGAGCATTAGGTGCTGCGAATAGCTTACATTTGCAGGCTATCCA
>JAKLMF010000629.1:0-12255 GCA_022813555.1 Botryosphaeria agaves | reverse complement strand
CGTACCGCTGGGCCATGAGCGAGTCGAGTTTTTCCTGGGCGACATCCTCGACCCTGCCAGTTTGAGTAAAGCCGTCGAAGGAGTCGAGTTCATCTACCACCTGGCTGCGATGAGCAAAGTCTTACCGTCGACAAAAGATCCCGATATGGCATGGTTCTGCACAGAGTCGAATGCTCGGGGTTCATGGAACGTGCTTGACGCCGCTCGACGCGCAGGCAAGATCAAGAAGGTCGTGTACGCAGCGTCTTCGACCTTCTATGGTAACAAGCCGCCACCGCACCAGGAGGACATGGCTCCGGACTTTCTCACTCCGTATGCGGCAAGCAAGTACGAGGGAGAGATCCAGATGCAGATGTTCGACCGTCTTTTCGAGGTACCTACCATATCGACTCGGTTCTTCATGGTATACGGTCCACGGCAACCCAGCACGGGGGCGTATGCGATCGTCACCGGCGTGTTCGCCAAGCAAGCAGCTGACAAGAAGCCGCTCACCATCGAGGGAGATGGCACGCACTACCGCGACTTCATTCACGTGAGCGACATTGTCGACGGGCTTATACTTTCCCAGCAGGCCGCGCACCTGCGAGGGAAGGTCGTGAACCTAGGATCCGGCTCATCCTTCTCCGTCCAGGATGTGGCAGACCTGATCTCTAAGGACCAGAAGTATGTTGCTGAGCGCAAGAATGACCTCGTTGGAACCCTGGCGGACACCTGCAGGATGAAGAAGCTTCTCGGGCACAAGGCTAAAGCCGATTTCAACAAGGAGATGGGCTACATGGCGAAGCAGACCATGGAGGGTAATGTGTTCATGCAGCCCTGGTTAACTCATATCCACGCCTTAGCTGCTCCGCATCTCCTCGTGCCGGGAACATCTGTATTTAAGTGGCCAGCGAAGCAGAACGATCTTGACGCTTTACTCTTCGCTCTGACTCATGTCGGCAACAGATCGGAAGAGGTGGAGGCCATCAAGGACCATCGTGTCACCGTCATACCTTTCTCGTCGGAAGAGAAGCAACGAAGGCTGATAGCCAGTCTTCTCCTGAACACCATTTTCTCGCTCGTACGCTTCGGAGCCGTCAGATTGTACATGGTTGCCGCGACCAACGACATCGCCTTGGAAGACTGTATCAGTCTCAACCTGCCCTGCTACGACGCACGCAAGGGGTCCAAGCTGGAGATGATCAGAGCGATCGTGCAGCACGGCTACGACGTGCATTACGCACAGCTCGGAAACTCGTACATCAGCAACATCAACTCGTTCTTCAACCACCTCCGCGGTGAAGACGGAGCGATTGACATCGCTGGTGCGGAGAAGAAAGGCGACGTCTTCATCCGCGCCAACGACCAGACGCGCGAGGAGCTGGAGTTGCGGAGCAAAGGCAAATCTGCCCGGGTGGAGGACTCCGCGCTCACAGTTGATAAATTGTCTGCGGGCTCTCTGAAGAGGGCGATCTTCCCCGTGCAGACTGTGTGCAACTCCTCTGCGAGCGCTGACGCAGACGCTTCTCCCAAATGGGATTGTGAAGGGAAGTTCTATGCTGCTGTTGACTGCGTAGATGAGGAGGTCGATGCGAACAGGACGGTCACTGCGCTGAGGGAAGCTGGGCTGTGGCATCTGACGGATTGTCGTGATAAAGAGCATTGTGACTGGCAACAGGTTGTGCCGGTGCGATGGGTCCAGCACCCGCCGGATCTTAAGTTTACTGAAGGGCTGTGCTGAGTTGAAGGTCAGGTTATACGCAACAACCTCGACACTTTGGCTATTGAGACTCTGGATAACGCTTATGTGATTAGTGTTCTGTGCGACAGCGCACTTTCATTCGATCCGTCGTTTTGAGGTCAGGTTGTAAGGCGTCTTCGATAGAATTTGTGCTGGGGGCGTTTCATGGTTCCGATACTCTCGTTTAGCTGAATTGCCGAAACCTCAGAATCTTACCAAATGTCTCCCTTGATGTTGCAATGACGGTGACCCCGCTTAGAACTTGATTGCTCCTAGCTGTGGTGATATTTACACGGTGCGCCGATCCCTATTTCAACAGAAAAGCGTTTCAGACAGTTGGCCAGACTAACGGCACTAGCCTGGCGAAATACCTTATGACCGTGTGCTCTAGAACATCCCCTGCGGATATGATCGAGGAAGCCAAGTATGAGGTGAGGCAAGCAAGGGGTGCCTGAGGTCGAGAAGCGGCGACGTCAGTGGTACGCCACGTCGAGAAGTAAGGGAATGAACGATAGGTGTCTAGAGCTGTTTGCTCATCTTGCTGAACTCAGTGCTGGCGTAAGCGTTGCCTTCGCACGACACGATAGAATGTATAGTCCGGAACTCCGCAACGGTTGTGTCCTCAGCGTACTTCCACACGATGAGACCACGGTGAGTCCAACAGGTGGTCGCCGTCAAGATATTCCTCACCCGATGGAGGCGGAGCGACTGGGGAAAATAGAGCCTGGAGAATTTGAGGCCGGAAGTGGAGGAAGCCCTACCCGTCATCATGTCAGATGAATGGCTAAAAAGGTAGGTATTGCACCATTTTTGGATTTCTTCAAACTAGTGAAACCGTTCTTTCTCAGGCGCCTCCTCATTGTCCCATGCTGACTTGTGTTTCTTAGACTATGGAAGCAGGGATCCAGCGCCGTAGAGAGGCAATGGAGTTCTTTCCCACGGCTTCATCTGCTTACAAGACGTCGCGTGAGACCCATTGAGAATACCAAAACTACGTTGTTCCTTATTGTAACCGTTGGGCTACTTGTCGTATATCTATCGGGTGCGAACACGGCGTTAGCACATCACTCTGCAAAGCTCTCGACGGATTCTTCTCCTCAGATCCACAAGGTGCTCTTAAACACCAACGAGCATGCATACTTCGCAGACCTCTCTGAGAGCGACAGAGCCGGACCTGGCACGTTTCCATTGACGTCCAACACCGTACCTTCAGACGACCTGTGCCTCATTTGTGCTTGCGATGTGACACCGCCGTTCTATGCTCCCTCACCCGGGTTTCCCGCTATGCCGCCACGGCCACTGGAACAGCACGTCTTCCCAGACGCGGATAATGTCGATCTGAATGAGTTCATGCGCCTAACGCTACTCGACATGTATTGCGCGCGACAGCATTTGACCTCCCAGCAAGCGCTGAGACTCCTCCGCCGCACCGTAGACAGTCTTGCACAGCTCATGTCCTGGTCACTGTCTGGCCTCGAGCTTGGGAAACCGACCATCTACATCACAACGGTAACCTCGCCGAGCAGCAAGGCGGGGGACAAGCGTCCGCAGTACTTTAGACGTCACAGTCGCGCGATGCGCTCTTGGTTGACTCAACAGACCGCGAACGGTACGGAGCATGCGAAC
This sequence comes from Botryosphaeria agaves, assembly GCA_022813555.1. Lineage (NCBI taxonomy): Eukaryota > Fungi > Ascomycota > Dothideomycetes > Botryosphaeriales > Botryosphaeriaceae > Botryosphaeria > Botryosphaeria agaves. The sequence goes on along the minus strand of JAKLMF010000629.1, from coordinate 8,909 downwards.
TGGCAAGTCGTGTGGATCGTGGCTGAGGACGAAGACGAGATTGATCTGCTGGTGGCTCGTACGCTTCGGCGGACTGGCATTCCACATGTCTACTTCGCGTACGGGCTGACCAAAGCGTGGGGCAATGCGCAGAAGAACGCTGTGCTACAGGTTGTCTACGCACTCAGTAGGCCTCGTCCACGAGGACTATTCCGTCACGGTCCAGTTTATGGTCTCGACGATGACAACATGTTGATGCCGGGTTTGCTTGGAATTCTCGTCAGAGTGCAGCGAGTCGGCGTCTTTCCAGTTGGTAACTTTCCTCGTGGTGATTGGGAGAGCCCGACCGTCGACGAGAAGACTGGGTTTATTACCGGCAGCACATCTCCGCTCCAGGGCAGGAAGTTTGCTTTCGACTATGGGGCATATGCCATCAACTCTTCTCTGCTGGGGACGATGATTCCGGGGCCTTCGTTCTGGAAGCACACTTCATGGGCTGGGGAGACCGAATTTTTGGACCAGATTGTTGATGAACCGAGGGACCTAGAGCTTCTTTGCGGGACGGCTAAAGACCAAGAGTGCCATTATGTCTGGCACAATGAAGAGTTAACAGAGGTCGAGAAAATGACTGACGAGGAGGAGATTGAGTACGTGCGGCAGCATGGGGCAAAGAAGCTGTTTGATCAGCTCGGGTATGAGACTAAGGAAAGCAAAGACCCTGCAGAGCACTCTTGAAGTGGTCATTTTTGCTTTGGATGTTCAGCTTCCTTGTCAGTTTCATGAGCAACAATATGAATTCGAAGCCTTTTGAGTGTCCGAATTCAAACCGGGGATGCCACGCATCCTCTTCCGGGTCAGGGGCACGCGGATCTGCCATGAACGTATCCGCAGCCTGAGAACCTTCCACTATTACCCGGAGAGTCAAAAGCAGATAAAGGTAGTAGATGCCGCCCCGGACGGTCGCTTTCCCGACAATCACCACTGCAGAGACAATGAGGAGGGCGAAAAGAAAGTATCTCACGAGTGGCTTCCAGTCGAGACAATTCGTATCACCACCGACATAGTCCAGGATCCTGTTGCTGGTCCAACGAGCGACGACGACTACCGTCCAGTACAAGACATGTTGTTTGAACGAAACCACCTCGAGCGCCATCGTTATCTCAACCCCTAGAAGCGACACAAAAACTTGACAGCTGAACTTGAGAGAAAGAACACAAACAGCGAATGCAGAATGAAAGTTTTGAAAGTGTTCCAGATTGGATGAAGTTGCAGAAAATCCGGCTCAAGAAAGCTCCACCATGATAACGCTTGCCCAAACCGGGGCTCACACTTGCCTGTTCCATTTCTGTTACCTCTAAGTAACAACATCCTCATCACTCCTGCGGTACTGAGACGAGAACAATTAGCCAAGTCAGTTGCACCTTCCCTTACACAAACCGAGCTGCTTGACAGCGGTGCTTCTGCATATGTCAGAAACGGGAACTGGAACGGTCACGTCAAGTAAACAAAGAATGACAGGAGAAATGACGCTCATAGGAACAACTTCAAACATATTATGTCATATGTACACATTTTCAGCAGACTATAACGTATCCCCCCATGCTAGATCGCCTTCCTGCTGTACACAACCTCTTACTCTACTTATCAGCAGCATCCAAAGGCTTCTGTCCCATCTTCTCCACATGCTCCCTCTTCTTCTCATCCGGCTCCTTCGGATCCCTGTGCAGCTGCTCCATAGCCGGCTGCTGCTCCTCCTGCTGCCCCAGGCCCGAGCTGCTCGGGTCCGAGACCGGGCTCTGCACGGAGGCGGTGTCGGGGGAGCTGCGCTTGTCCATCGCGCGGCTCTCGTTGACCTGCTTGGATTCGATGGAGGCGCCTTGCGGGTTTGTGACGTTGGAGGAGTGGCCGGGAGAGGACTCGGAGGTGGCGGCGTAGGTGCGGACTGGTGAGCGTGGGAGGTTAGTAATGGTGTGATGGGAGAAAGGGGATGAAGAGGAGGATGTGAAACAGGGTGGAGCGTACTTGCAAGAGGTCGGGCGGCGAGAGTCTGTGGGCGGAGGAAGGCTGTAGATGGGGGGATGGAGAAACGCTTCATGATGCGGGAGGCCATTCTGCTATGCAATTGAGGGGTTTTAGGTGATAATTAAGGTAATTGGAGCTTTGTATAATAGTAGGCAGATGTGCTGGATGAAGGTTGAAGTTCGATGCTTCATACATGTAGCTATGAGCTATGACCCAAGATGAATGACTGACGTCAGTAGCTGCATCCCACAAGCGGCGCAACATGACGAGCATACGAAGAGCATACGGGGAGTATGCGAAAACAACACGCTTTTAACAGACGGCACCCAAGACTGAATAATGGGAGTCTACTGCCACAAGCCTAGGTCACGTTGACACGTTCAACATTCGTTTCTATCATTAAACCTCCTCTAACAATTTTAGCAATACTAGGAATGAATCAACGCTCAAATCTTAACCTCCGCCGGGATACTAATCTCCAGGATATCCACACCATTCTGCAACTCGCTCTTACTAGGCATCTTCTTTCTCCTCATCAGCTCCGCACTCTGTGACATGTACGGATCCTTCATCATGCTCGCCACAGCCACAACCTCCTCTCCCTTGGTATAGTAAGCAACCCAAGAAGGCTTCTGAGGGCTAGTCTCGCCAATGAGCACAACATCGTCGTATCCGCCCTGTGTGTTGCCGCAGTATCGCAGCTGCGAGCCCAACGCAGACCAGAATACTGGGATGAACTGCTTCGGCTTCGCGCCAGGGTTGTTGATGGAGCGGGCGACGGAACGACCAGCGTTCTGCGCGACGTCCCAGTGCTCGATGCGGAGGTGCTCGCCGTTGCCGCCTGGGCCGTGGTATGGGTACGCCGCAATATCACCAATGGCGTAGACGTCCTTCAGGCCTGGCACCTCGAACTTCTCGTTGACCTTGACGCCACCGTCTTCCTCGATCTTGATGCCCTTGGCACCTTTCAGGAAATCGGTGGCTGGCTTGATACCGACACCCTCGATGACAATGTCGCATTCAAGTACGGTTCCGTCCTTCAGGTGTACAGCGCCGACCTTGGAAGGATCGCTCTTGGATGGCGTAGCCTTCTCGACCGAAGCCTCCATATGAAATTTCACGCCGTTCTTCTCCAGGAGTCCCTTGAAGATGTTGCCGACCTTCTCGCCCATGATCCTGTCCATAGGAGCCTTCTCCATGCCTACAACAGTGACTTCGTTCTTCTTCTGGCGCAGGCAGTTCGCTACCTCCATGCCAATGAAGGAGCTTCCAATGACAACGATATTCTTGCCGTTATCCCCGACTGCGTCAACAATGGCTTGTGCATGCGGAATCGCTCGCAGGAGGAACACGTTTCCGAGATCACCCTTGAGGCCCTCGAGAGGCAGCCATTTGGGCGAGCCTCCAGGGGCCACTACCAACTTGGTGTAATCGTAGTCCTTGCCAGACTTCGTGGATACCTTCTTCCCGTCAAAGTCTACGGACACGACTTCATCGTCGACAATGTCGATGGAGGAGTCCTTGTAGAATTCCGGTGTTCTCCACGCGGCCTTAGAGACATCTGCCAGTAAAGCCTTGGATAGTTTGGTCCGGTCAATTGGCCTGTAGCCTTCCCGTGTGACAACGGTGATGTGGCCCTTGAATCCTCCACCGCGAAGACCTTCTATAGCACCGACACATCCGCTACCACTGTTTTACGTTGATGATTAGCCGCATTCTATCCAAAGTGCAAGCTGGCGATGCCGCACCTTCCGATGACCAGAACCTTCTCAGGACCCTGAGCCTGGCATTTTATGTTCAATTGCCTGCCGGAGTTTTTAATAGTCTCCTCATCACCCTTGATGTATATGCCGCCATCTTTCTCTATAATCTCGTACTTGGCTAGCGGGTCTAGAGCTGGCGCGTCCTCAACATCTCCGGTTGCAATATCGAAGCACGCTGTATCAAAGTCAGCCGAAATCAATACCATAACCAGTCAATGAATAGGCTTACCGCCGTGCCAAGGACATGTCAGCCTTCCCTCTCCCGTTACAACACCCTTCACCAACGGAGCGCCGTAATGTGTGCAATTCGGGCTCATGGCGTGAACCTCATCCTTAACCTTCACAAGCAGGACCTTTCCGCCCTCAATCCCCTCGACCTCCACCTGCTGCTTCTGGCCATTCTTCAGGTCAATGGACGTCAAGTCCTTGAGTTTATACTCCTGTGCCATTGCTCGAAACGTTGTACTAAACGCTGCTCGTTGTAAGAAAGAAGGCTGCTGATGTCGAACCAGCTGACGAAGAGAAGTAGAGAAGAGGCGCGTTGGGAGGAGCATGAAATGGCTACAATGGGGGAGGTACAACCAGGTGGAGTGGACGGGGTGAGCTTGCGGGATGAAGGCCTGCCTAACAGAGAAAGCGTAATCAACTGCTCAATGATTCGCCGGCCGCATCGCACCTGCATCGACGCGCCAACGTGGGGGAGGGGCTCGATGATGTCACCACTGTTGTCGGCGTTACCTTATCGATTAGCTCCAATCACCGAGTCGCCGAGAGTCTGCCGAGCGGAGGCATATCCCTCTCCCCAATTCGTCCCACTGTAAACAGTCACTCTCCCCACAGTAAACACGGATAACAAGGCATTGATCCCTCGGAATGGCTCGTCAGTGCCCCTGGACCCTCTCTCAGAACCACCACTGAAAGCTGAGGGACAGACACCACCTTCCCCGCCGACCTCCCCGTTCCCGTCGACGACGGCGCCTGCGCACACCTCCCCAACACGCGCCTCCCCTCCCTCCCCCTGCCCTCCACCTCCGGCGCCAGCGTCGACCTTTCCACCCTCTCAGGCCTCATGATCCTGTTCTGCTACCCGCGCACCGGCGCCCCCAACGAAACCGTCCCCGACGCGTGGAACGCGATCCCCGGCGCCCGGGGCTGCACGCCGCAAGCCTGCTCCTTCCGCGACGCCTCGCGCGAGTTCCTGGAGCTAGGCGTCAGCAACATCTTCGGGCTATCCACGCAGGACACAGCGTATCAGAAAGAAGTGCATGAGAGGTTGCATCTGCCGTATCAGTTGCTCTCGGACGAGAAGTTGGAGTTTGCGCGGGCTTTAAAGTTGCCACTATTTGATTGGGAGGGGCAGCAACTGGTCAAGAGGATGAGTATGGCGATTCTGGATGGAAAGATCGTTAGGGTTTGGTACCCCGTGTTTCCGCCTGATAAGAGTGCGGAGGAGGTGTTGGAGTGGTTGAGAGATGATTGGCGGGGGAGGGTGGATGTGTCGAACAGGCAGGAAAACGAGACGATGAGGAATTCGCAGGATCGGTGATAGCTGAGTGTTACTGAATGTGGTTCTGCCGTGCCATGAAGAGGTCTGGCGGGGGAAGAGTGGCGTGGCTGGAGGCGTGGCGGTGAGTGCAAGCTGGCAAGTAGATACTGTATATATTCTATAGATGATGTGTACTTTCACTTTTGACTCACGCTCAACATTGAGTTGTTGGATAAGATTGACGCAGCCCCCTGCGTCTGGAATGATGCTTTTCGATGGACCTGCTAGTTGGTTGGTGATCTTATCTTTTCCTATTTGCCTGTACTCTGCCTTACCGCTCGGAGGATGGAGATGAAGTATCTATTGGGCGTTTCATAACTCTAACCCTCTCTGTTAGTAGTTGTTTAGCGCTCCAATGTCTTCTGAGCACAGTGCAGTGAGTGTATTGGATCAGCAAACGGGATGTGACTCTGCTTCGTCAGTTGTTATAACCTGAGCACTAACGTTGTGTTCGACAGACAAGCATTCCATCATGATGATGGGTTAAAGTAGACGAATCATCGTATGGGAGGTTCTAATGGTTGAATTCCTCTACTGAACTGACTGGACGATGGACTCAGAGATGTCGATGTACAGCTGAATGACTCAGAATGTTGTGAGCATGTAATCATCTCCTGAACGAAACATCAGCTCATGATAGGGTGAGAGCCTTGTGTACTCCAGGCTGATTTGTAGAGCTGCGCTTCTGCTTTTGAAGTTACTGAAACGCTAGTAGTACCTATGCAAAATAGCTGACACAAGCTGCGAGACGCCTTATTCGCCTATCCTATGCTTTTACGAGATTGAGCTGTGCTTACTTTACCTAAATGTAATATAGTGCTGCGCCCACCTGAGTCTGAGTCGTATTCCAAGATTTGTGCACATGGGACCGACTCCAGACTGTCGCCACGAAACCTTTGCAATCCGGAGAAACGCATTTCTGCTCAATTCTACAGTGGTTGGAAATCCAACCTCACGGTTGTTTCGGCACGGCCTTGGCCCTCTCCAAGAGATGATTCCATGCCCCGTGATGTTGGTCCCGCGGGTCGCGTCTGCGCCACAAGGCTGAGCGAGGGCTTAGCGTCAGATTCGGCAGGCGATTGGATCGGGCGGCACTGCACTGACTGCAGTAGTGATCCTCCATGACATAGCCATCCACCCTCGCCTTCGTCTTTCTATGACCCTATATTTACTCCTCCCTCCTCTTCCGTTGCCTTGTTTCACATCTGCCTCGTTACACAAGAGCAACTCGTTTGCCTGACTCCTACGACAAACACCACCTACATTTCACAACAACACTACCATAATCACACTTCATCAGACCATCGACACCTGATCAGTTTACACCAGGATGAAGTTCGCCGCGATCACAGCGCTCCTGTGCGCCTCCGTCGCAAACGCATTGTCAATACCCGCCGACGTCAAGGCTCTAAGTCTTCGCGATGCCGCCAGTCCGATCGCAGACATGTTCGTAGAGGCGCGCGACCTACTCCCCTACTCTGGTCTCGAGAAGCGCAAGGGTGGCGGTGGCCGAAGCAGCGGCGCTGGTTCCAGCAGCAGCAGCAGTGGTAGCAGTAGCAGCGGTAGCAGCAGCGGCTCAAGTTCAGCAGGCGGTATGTTCTCCCCCAGCCACCCACCCCCAACTCCAAAAACTAACCCACATCTCCAGGCGCACGCGGCTCCACAGGCGTCGGCTCCTCCGGCATCCGCCCTTCCTACGCCGGCGGCCGGTACTACGGCGGTGGCGCCACCTCCGCCTATCGCTCCGGCGGGCGCTCCCCCCTCGGCATCGCCCCCTTCTTCCTGCCCATCGCCGCGCTCAGCATCTTCCCGGGCCTGTGGCTCTACGGCGCGTACGCGTACCCCTACAACCACCCCTACAGCTTCTACAACGCCTCCGCAAACCAGAACCAGACGAAGCCGGTGCAGTGCTTGTGCCAGCAGTACAGCGACTGCGGGTGTGACGACAACGAGGATAGCGAGTATATGCAGGGGGTCATTGGGAATGGGAGTTATGATGCGCTGAATAAGACGGTGGTGAGGGTGGCGGATGTGAATGGGACGAGCACGATTGTGCTTAATGGGACGTTGCCGAATGGCACGAGCACTGATGGGACGTCGAGCGGGAGCGCGGCAAGTGCGGGGTTCAGGCAGAGTGCGATGGAGCATATGGGGCTTTGGGTTGTGGGTGCTGTGGTTGTTTATGGTGTTTGGTTTCTTTGAGAGTGAAGCTTGATTTTGCTTTTGAGGAAGGATACCTCTTGAGTATTGGATAATGGGTAGGGCTACAACCATCAGGTTTTGGGTGGTCTTAGTGTAGATATAGCTTGAAATCGACCTGAAATTCGTCTGTTCTTTGGCTTGCATGAAGGAGTTTGGTTCGTATTTAACGCTAGTCTCACTGTACTGTTGCAGTCAACGACTATACCTTTGCACAGCAGGTAGAGTCTTTGCTGGATTTGGCCTCAGGGGGACGTCCTAGCTACAATCCGTCTGTAAGCATATAACGAAGTGAAAGTATCCCTGATGTGATTGATTATTACTGTCATCTGGAGGATCAGGCTTTACATGAATCCGCCTATACAATATGGGTCATTCACGTTGAGCTCGTATGGCCCTCGAAACCGACTGCAAGGAACTTCACACGTGGACCCACAACTTTGTAGCAACATGTACTGGCTGAGATGGCCAGTGCAAGGAATCTCTTGCGCACATGATTCGCCCATGCCAAACTCTCAGTACCTTAGCTCAGCATCTACGACTCCTTGTCCGCCGCAAACTTCTTGAGGTCGTCCAAGCTGACCTTATCCAGAGCTTTCTGATTCGTCGCGTTCAGAAAGATCCTGTCCAATGTCAGCCGCTGTTCTCTAAGGTTCTGCCATGTCCTGAAACTAAGCCACCAGACCCGAACGCCCCCCCTCCACAGAACAAGCTTTCGTCGTCTGCCATTACTCATTGTCTCCGGTGTACTCAGTACAGGGGGGAGAGGAGAAGAGGTGGAAATGAAATATATGACCTGAAAGATGGGGAAACAATAAGGAATCAAGAGCGAGAAAGAAGATCTATAAACAGGTACATACTTCGGCACCACCTTATCCTGATCCCCTTTGCTTGCATCAAACGCTTCTTTCCACCTGGAAACGCAAAGGCACCAGCGGCAGCCTCCTGTGAGACCAATATCCCGCAGGTTGTTGCCCTTAGAGGCGGAGAAGTCAAGGAACTCATCCGTCACCTCAGCTGTGACAGGTGCTGCATGTCAGCTGCAACGGCTCGAGGGAGAGGAGAGCAAACAGCAACAATAAAAGCACGGAGACAAATAAAGTAACAAGAGGAGAAAGAGAAATCGGGGGAGAAAATACCGGCAACGCTGTGGTTCCCTTGGTCCTCTGGCGGGACTTCGCAATAGCCATTGCGAAGGAATCCGGTCATGGGCTTGGTGCTGTGGAGGGCGAGAGGTTTCTTGAAGACTGCATAATACGTCGGTATTAGAACTGTTGATAGTAGTTGCGGTGATATCTTTCAGGGAAGGCTTCATAACTAGAGCATGGAGACAAGAGAAAGGAGAGACACACCGTTGAGGCTGGCCATTTTGAGAGACATGCAATTGATTCGTCTGCGAG
>JAKLMF010000628.1:0-12257 GCA_022813555.1 Botryosphaeria agaves | reverse complement strand
GCCATAGAGCGGCTGTGTCATGTTTCGACAAAAACACGGATCGAACAGTGGGCTTACTGAGCCCGCTGTACTTGCCAACGAAACTCGGCTGCAACGCGCCTAGCCCTAGAGCTAGACCGCCCAAAGCGTCATACAATCGTCGTTCAACTCTTCACGGCTTTCTCGGCCATGCCACCATTAACAACCCTGGATGCTGAACTCACGGCTTGAGAAATTAATATACCTTCTGCAACTGCTATGCCCACCACGCCATCAACACAGCCACAGGGTCGCCCCGCCACATGACTCTTTTGACTTGGGAAGGTCAGTTGCCCATCTCACTTTGCAGTTTCCATAAAAATTCGACCTGCAGTTCTTCTTGGGCCTTCTGAACATCCTTCGAGAGCCTGTGAACGGAGACGACAACATCGTCTGTAGTCCCTGCATGCGAGCGAAGCGATTGCTCATGCGACTGAGAGCTAGCTGAGCGACGCTACTCTGGTCACACAAGCTTTCCCCCTGCAGTCGGGCGCACACTGGCCCAGAGAACGGGCGCAGGAATCGTCCTGTACATCGGAAGGGCACGATAGAATCGCGACGGACTTCGTCACATGTCTTCATACGTCTGTGTTGTTGTAAGGATCTCTTTCAGCGTCGGTCGTATGTCTTTTCGCTCTGTTGCTTCTCGGTCGGGATGCTTCTGCCCAACGGTCGTGTAGCTCTATGGTCAATCTTTGTTCCCCACAGCTCTTTCTGTCTGATCTTGAGTGCGGAACTTTTGTCGAACACTTTGACCGGCTACTTCACATCGCATCTCTCTTTCACTTTATATAACGGTGCAGGCCCCAGGTAAGCGCTGCATGCTCTCAGTTCCGGCTATCGTTTCATCTCAGCGTCCTAGTCAGCTTCTCGATTACAGGACAGTGACCAGCAGGCATGGGACCGTTGCACTGCAAACAAACCGATTCGGACACGTCTCTGATCAACCTACAGCCGCGGGTCAGTCAACAGCAATCCAACAGGTACGTGTTGCAGATGATTTCGCTGTCGAGCTCGCAGTGCTGAAGAGGTGAGGTTCAGATGGGAGAGTCGGCAGGAACGCAACGGTTGCGGGGAAAACCGGAACATCGGACTACAACGACCACTACACGTCCAACTCCACAGCTCAGGGCCATCCTTGCGTTTATGCCCACCTCAAGGGCTTGTGCGCAGAGATTCCGATATGATTGCCACTATGCTCTATTGCGACAGCCATACGACGGATGCTCCAATGGCATGTCCAGTCGCAATTGTGTAGCACATCCGATGCTAGAATCCATGTCCTTATCCTACTATCACGGACGGTTCCACAGCATGATCAAAGCTATAAACGACAACAATCAGTCTGATAGGCGACTGTGCATGATGCGATCATATACAAATACTGAAAGAGTGGTGTCTGTCTCCCTTATGCGTTTCTCGCTTTCCTCATTACAAGACGTCTCCAAACTCCTTGACGGAGATGCCCTTTCTGACAAAGCTGGGTGTCCACGAAAACGGCTCGAATTCAACGAAGCTCGATTTCTTGTCAGCGAATCTTGTGTTTTCTCGGCAAGCGATGCAATAATCATCCCAGTCGCCTCCTGAATCTTTTTCTGCATTCTCTCCGCGTAATTGAACTTTGACTAAACATTACCGGATGTCATCCTGCCGACCGGAATCTAGCAGTGCTCGGGACATATATCAGGCCTCACTCAGCAAGTCCGATATCTACATGGAATTGGCAGCAGAAGCTTGTATCCCAGCTGGTGCTGACCTTCGATAGCAAGGTATTATTCAGTCGAAAGGGAAGGGCTGAGAGATCTCAGCGCCAGTTGCCAGGCTTCAATCCAGCGAGTTGTGTATTTCACTGACGCATGTTTGGGGCATGCGCTGCAAAAGAACATGAGACACCGCGATCTGAGGTCTTGTACTCAGCAAGAAGCACCACTGAACGTGTAATTCCCCAGCTATACCAGCCTTGGCCGCTCGCCACGGACATATACTCAAAGAATCCTGCATTGCTGGTGAACGTGTTGTAATGTATGATTATTGATTGTATTTTGCTAGTATCCTATGCTAGAGTAGACAATTAGACTATACAACTAACAATTATCTCGCGCAAACTTTTATACGCCGTGACAAAAGAAAACGCTAAAGGCATGCAGTGTTCCTGCACCCCCAGAATCGAAACCAGCCAACAGCAGTCTTCCTCAGAAGCGCTCGAATCCTCCACCCGGAACGCCCGAAAAGAAACCCCCAACGCTCAAACCCCCGAGCGTGTAGCCAGAGAGCAAGCGACCGATGCCCCAACCTAAGGGTACGGTCTCGGCTGCCTCCAACTCCTCCCTGACGACTTCCTACTCCCCAACGCGGGCCTCTTCTCCGACCCCGCAAAGCTCAGACTGCTGAACCCCATGGCATCGAGCGCATCCTGGGAGAACGAGAAGTCGCCCCACCCCTGCGCACTCTCCTCTTCGCCACAAGCATGAAGCTCATAAGACACCGGCGTCGCGTTCTCATCCTCATGCGCCTCGTCCAGCGACTCGAACGACGGCGAATCCATCACGCGCACCGACTCCGCGCGTACCGACTCCGCGGACGCGAGACTGCTCTTCCTCGAGCTGCCGCGCGAGCCGAGACTGATCGTGCTGAAGAAGCTGGAGAGCTTGTGCAAGGACGAGGCGGAGCCCTTGCGGGGTCTGTCGAGGCCGTCCAACTTGGCGGCGAGGCAGGCGGAGCAGGCGCCGAAGCCGTGGGCCTCGGCGTCGATGTAGGAGATCTTCTCGGTGTGGACGGAGGAGGGCAGGCGCGTGTAGGTGGTGATGATGCCGCAGTCGGACTTGTTCTTTTTGAGGGCGGTCGGGCAGCGGCGGTCGACGCGGCGGGCTTCGTGGTCGCAGTGGGCGCGGCGGCCGTAGAGGACTGTGCACATTCTGTGCTTGTGTAGGAAGGAAGTGGGATGAAGTGAGGTATCACACAGGTGGAAGGCTCGGAGCGGGGACGTCTCAGAGGAGCAAGAGGGATGTAATGTTTGTTGTTCTCGAAGATGTTTGGAAGAACAAGAGATTGTTTTTGGGAGATGTTTCTAGGAGATTATTGAGACTCAAATGGTCGGACTGGAAGGAGATGATCATGCAAACGGTTGAAGGGGATATTTAAGATTGGTATCGAGCACGATGTTCCGCGGCATCTACTGTCTCACTTACAATGGCAAATCGTGCGGACTATCGGACTATCGTATGAGTTATCGTCATCGTATGAGTATCGAACGAGAGGTTGTCAAGTAATTTTCCGCTTATGGCTGGAGCAATAGAGGTGGTGTTATAGTTTATTGCAGGCCTTACCGTTGCAAGCATCGGTACCGGACGCTCCGTTCCGTTTCCATCGCGGTCGCGGAAATGGCTTGGGGCTGGACGTTGGAAAGCCATGGCTGAAGGCGTTGGAGCTGGAGATTGAAGATGTTTCACTTGAGGAGTCTCGAAAGGGGAAGACGGTAGAGCGAATAGAGAGCTCGGAGGTGGTATCCAACGCTACTCACTGGTGTCCTGCCCTTGAAGTATCTGTCTCATTCAGCCATCCTCACTAAATACAATGTCTCAAACATGACAAAGCCTCGAAGGTGAGTGATTGCGGCGACGGAGCCATAAGAGAAGTAGTAAAGTATTGGCCCGAACCATGACTAAACAAGTCCCAGCCCCGCCCCCCCCCGCTCCTCCACCTCAAAACCTACAAAATATCCCCCCTCCGGCCCGCGCCTTCCAATGCCCCCTCCCCCAGTGATCAAAGCGCAGTCTGGACTGTGGCAGTATCCGCCCGCCAAAAAACCAAGGAACCGGCCATTGCGCAATCTGAAGTCTTCTCCTGGCAAGCCCTCCCCCGTCCGTGCTAGCTAGCCGACCCAGTTCCGTCCGCCCACCAGCGCACCGACTCAAAAATGTGAAATGTGAACGCGTGTGCTCACAAGCGAGTTCGCAAGTCTTTTTTTTTGCTCCGTCTTGTGCAGGCAGGCGGGTCCAGCGGCAGCGGCTTCATGCTCCTCATCGCAGATGTGGCCAACGCGGTAGGAACTGTCATCGTCCGGATCGGTCAGATGCCAAGACGTCGCTTGACGGCTGCCCTTTCGCACGGCCGAGCATCGCCGAGGCGTTGTGGCTTGCCGGGGCTTGTAGTGGTGCGAGGGGGGCTGCAGATACACGCTAGGACATATCTCTGGCGGTTCTGAGTGGATGGTTTGTAGGGCTGGTTGCAGATCTGCGTCTGCATCTTGTGTTCTGTCCGCCTGCCTTTTTGGGCTTGACGTGGGGGCACTGTTGAAGGTACGAGATGTATGTTGAAAGCACGGATGCGTCCCAGCAGGAGCTGCGGGGCGGCGTCACCTACAAGGGAGTTGACCTGGTCGTTGGATTCGTGCTGGGGGGGTGCGGAGGCGAGGCATCCTTGTGCAGGTTGCGAACCGCAGGTATGGGGCATCGTCGGGGCCATTTGCAAGATCGTGGCCGATGACCGAGGCAGGATGAAGGAGTGTTCGGACGGTTAGACCCCCTTCAAGTTTGCAGGCAGTCACAGCTTCTTGTATCCATTCTTGCAGTAGTGTTGGCTTCTACGCGCTGGACATAGGCCGATACAGCGGCGGATAGGACACTTCCCTTTTTTCGAAGGTGATTCGGTTGCTTTGTCGATATTCTTTGAATTTTCTTTCGTGTGCCGTGTCGTGTGCCGTCTTTCCCTCTGCTGGGTGGAAAGGCACCTGCTAATCAGCTACTAAATGCAAGGCATCGCTCGTTTTCTACAATTGGCAATTGATGAAGTCGGCTTTGCATCATGGGGACATGGCTTCCATCACGATGCTGAGGCCCTTGCACCTGCATATGTCCCCTGTTCCTCGGCCGGACGGTACCAGTAACTGCAAGTATGCTGCATGATCGAACGGTTTTAGTATCTGCAGCCTCCGCATATACGGGTTTTTTCTAAGCTGCTACCTTCTCCATTCAGTCTGTGGCTGCCGTGGTACACCCGGTCCACCCAGGGTGGCCAGAAGTCTGGTGCAGGGCACACTCATGGCGAGAACGTGTGCGATTGCTGTTTTCGAAGCACGCGTCGTTGGTACTCTATCATGTCCCTGAAATCAAGTAGTTCTCACTCTGCAGCATCTATTCTCAACCAATTTCTGCCGCGTTGGAGATTTCAATTGGTTTAGTTGGAAGCTTGTTTATTGGTCGTGTTGTGTAAATCAACTCCCTACGTGTAACGCGACGCGTAGTTTTATATCTCTGTGCCCCTTGGAATCTTCGAATGTCGGTCAATCCGAAACACACGCTAGTTCTATTTGATAGCAATCGACGCGGTCTTACAATGTCCGAGGAATGTGCTCTTCTCATCTAACATGCAGGCCGTGCCGAGTAATGTGGAGGGGTTTCACTCCTCTTGATGTTGAGAGAACAGCTGAAGGGTGCCGAATTGAAATGGGTTGTCGTTTACAGTAGATCAGATCCGATATCACGTACAAACAGCACATAGAGAAGGTTTCATCAAAGTACGAAGACGAAAATGAGGTATCTACAAACGCTACATGTGCCATTAACTCATCATCATACGGAAACGTTCAGCCACATTGGCTCATCAAAGTCGTCCAAGTTGCACCTGAGCATGCTGCACAACAGCCCTCGAATTCTGCCTCATAAACACCTCCAGCGGTCCCTTCCCAGTCTGCAAACCCGCATCGTCCACCTGCGCGCCGGTGTTCAGCATAGCGCTCAGCGCAGCTTCCAGAAGGCGATTCTTGCGCTCCAGAAACTTTAGCCGCTCCTCGGCCGACTGTTCGACGCTCGTGGCGCTCTGAGCGGATCCCCTACGAGGAAGCTGTGGAGCATGTTGCGTTTGCCAATTAAGAGATGATCGGCGTCCGCTGAACCGCTTCTCCGAGACATTGTACACGGTCGGTGCACCTGAAGGCGGGCGCAGTGTGTACGAGGAGGTTGATGAGCGGATGGAGCCGGCTTTCTGGCTAGCTTGGTCGCTGGGAAACTGCTGAGACAGGACGCCGGCTGGCAGCGTACTGCGGCGGTGCTGTTGATGCGGTTGCTGTACTGGGTGATTCATCGTGATCCTCGAGCCAAGCCGATCTTGCTCCTGGAGTTGGAGCGTGCGCCTGTGATCTAAGTTGTGTGATGATAGCCGGGCAGGGGAACGACTGGGTATTGGTATGACTTGCGCTTGAGATGCCTTGTTCCTTAGCACGGTGGAGTCGTCCGCAGAGTATCGAGAGACCGGTGCGGTTGTTCCCTTGCTGTGACCCATCGCCGATGCATCAGTCTCCGGTGATGCTGTGGAATCCGCTCGAAAACCCTTTTGCTCAGACGCCGGAGTGGGAGCATCGCGTTTCTTTGTAGACAAGGGTGCAACCTGGAGTTTTGCGTGCGTTCCTGGAGTCATCGGGTCGGTCTCATAGAGATCCTCTGCTTCTCCACTCTCTTGAGAATCCTGACTTCCCAGCTGGACAATCCACGGGTCAGAAAAGAAGTCAGGTGCCAGGTCGTCGATTGAGCTCCATGAACGATGCCGCATCGATTGCCTGTGCCCGTCATCGAAACCTACCCGATGCGATTCAGGCTCATGATAGAAGGCCTCAATGGCTGTGCAGTTAGCGACGTTGTGTTTTGGATGATTTTGCAGTTTTCGACCGCGATTCGGACTCTCGGGTCGGATGCCATACTGCTCAAGCCCAGCAAAAGCGCTGCTTTGATCTACGTTGAGTGCAATCTCAAGGTATTTAGAGCCTTGCAATTTCAATCAGTTGGGTGACGTTGTACTTGGAGTCGGGGCACAAACCCTTTTTGGTGACTCTCCTCTGGATCGTTGCAGAAGAAAGGTTGGCGGGAGGCTGAGCAGTGTTTTGCGCGCGTTCGGAAGCGCCCTGACGGCGGGCGCGGGATCTGAAGGGGAAGTATCTTGAGTTTTGCACAGAGAACTTCGGTGCCTGGCCTTGCTTTGGAGAAGGCTTTTCTTTTGGAGGACCAGTAGTTCGGAGAAAGTTTGCCAGTTGGAAAGAAGGGTTGCTTGGAGGAAGGGATGGCAGTGGTTTGTCTTCATAAGACCGCGCGGATCTCTGGTCATCGTCGGTGGGCAGATGGTGTGCAGTCTTCGACCATGAGGTTCTGGGATGCTTCTTCAGGACCAGGGCGCTGTCTCTCTTGCTTCGAGTGCTCTCCCTCCTGCTCCTCGTGCGCTTGAGGAGAGTCTGATCATCCGCAGTCCCCGTGATCAGCGGCATCGTGCTTGCTGCAAAGGGAGATGACTCTTGTAAAGGGCAACCGGGGATCAGACAAAGATCACTGGAGTAGTTGTATGAACCCAAGCGAGACAAGAGCTTCTTGTTGCACCAAAAACAGTGAGGCTGGAGGCTATGGGGTAAAAGGTGTAGACCCGACGTGTCTCAGCCTCTGCAGCCGGGTGACAAGCACCGTCCTCCTACACCTGCATGAAGCACGATGTTCTGCACGTCGTTGGCGGCGTTCAAGCCGACGTACACCGAGAGCTCGGTTACAAGGCGTTTCGATCGCCGGCCATCGACAACAGAACTGCTCCTCCATTGCTGGGTGAACAGGTCGATGTGTCCCGATGGGACGGCAACAATGATCAGGAGGCTGGCCAGGCGTACGGATGATAACGTCGAGATGGGGAGACGCACAGAAGGGTGATTTGCATTGAGCCGTAGTCAATATAACGCTACTCCGTTTCCCAAGGCGCGTCTGCCGTTCCGCCTTCCCCCCGCCCGTCAGTGGGTAGTCAGAATCTGCTTTCGGACTAGGCCCGCGGCGGATTCGGTCGGGCTACGGCAGTCTGAGCGCAAGCCTTCCGCCCCGTCCCAACGGGCTAGGCGGCTGGTGTGTCAAGCTGCATATTGACAGCCCGCAGCCTGGACCGCCACCGACCCGGAAACCGGGGCTCACATTGATGGCTGCTAATGGCTGGTTGAAACCAGACTAGTTCAATTCGTGCATGCACTGAACGGCCGCCGTGCAGGCGCCCGCCTCCGAGCCAATGTACGTCCCGTGCAGACATCAGGCTGTCCTGAGCGCTGCGGGGGCGGATCGCGCATGATCTGATCGGTGAAAGTTCGAACAGCTACTAGTGTTGATATGTCTACGAAACGAGAATCTCTAATGTACACTAGAACCAACACGGCGGAGGGCCATGGGTGCCCTGGCAAAACGACCGACAAGAACTCAAATCCTCCAATGCGCGCCCGGATGACGCAATTACCCAGTCAGATTCCTAAACCCTTGCGCCGATCTCCTCGAGATTATGTCAAGTGGTGCTCATGTGGTATCGAACATACGACTGCATTACCGAGATCCAAAAGTGACAGGTCAACTCATGATTCGGAAGCGGTGGATCGCTTGTACATCTTCCATTGGCGGCGGATCTTCGCGTAATCTGGAGAGTCGCAGTTAGCCAACCATTGATGAGATTCGTCAGCAGACACGAGAGTGAACTTACGCAAACCGCACGCATTGCATAGCGTGTGCGGGCCTTCAGGGCCTCTCCTCCACTCAACGGTCTTCGTCCGATGACATGCAGAGCAGCGCTTTGACCCATCATCGGCTTTTCCCGCCCTGCTGCTGTTGACGTCTGATACTTCAGAAGCCGGAGTCGTCTCCTTGTCCCAGGTTGAGCCAGCCTCGCTGGAGAAGCTTCCCGTCTTCGCATCGAAAGAGTCGGCTTCGGACTCGCCGATGGGTGAGGAACGCTCCAATTCCTGGACGCGGGCGAGTCCTGTGGGGAAAGCGGCGCCTCGGTTGATAGAGATCTCTGCCGGAGTGTCGACCCAGTCTTCGGTCCTCCTTCTCTTGTGGGACCGTTCTTCTTCTGGGTAACCGCGCGGTGAAGCCTGGCCCCCAACTTGGGAAGCCTTCACGCTGAAGGAGTTCAAAGCTTGCTTCACGCGTTCACCGTGCACAGGCTCCCACGCAAGGCCGATCTTCCGCTTCCTCTCGATGAGACTGACCTCCATTTCGTCTAGAGGTGTTTGTTAGCAATCGAGCGTTTGCATTCATAACTGGGCGGGAAACATACTGAGTGGCTGCAGAGCGTGGTTGCGGTAAGGCTTGATCTGGAGATTGCCGGCGGACTGAGGAGTTGAGCCAGGTGCAACAGACACCTGGGCGTGGCCAATGTGTCCGCGAGATGGTGACAAAAACGGTACATCCAAACCATGGTGGTGTCCAGAGCTGAGAAGAGGCCTCGAAGTGTTCTGCGATGGCAGGCCAACTGTCTGAGGGATTCTGTGTGGTGCCGATGGCAGTAGAGTCGGTGCAGCGTGCCTCACGTTTGATGGGACCGATGGAACCTGTGGATAGTATCTGGCAGGCGCCGCGGAAAACAGTGGTGGGAGTATCGAGCTGGGAAGTGTTCGTGCATGCTGGACTGGCGGGTGGTAGTACTGAGTCGAAGCTGAGAATGGATCTGTAAATCATCAGCATGAAACTCTGCACTTCGGCTGCATGCAACCTACCGCTTGCACCCAAAACCTCGCCTATTGATGGCAGAGAGCATCTCATTTGTTGGCTTGGTGCTTCGTTGCTCCTTGACCTGAAGACATCTGAGGTATGACCGAACAAGCCAGAAGGGCTTGACTGAATGGAAACTGCCATGAGGAAGATGTACGCGTTGAGCTGTTTGACACAGATATGATGAGAGATTGTCGCGAGAGAGACAAGATGTGATGAAGAGATGTCACGATTAAGTCAAGAGACGAGTGAGCTGGTAATAAGGACACTCTGGGGAGTAATAACTAGGATTGATATGCGATGCGCACAGGCCTCCCGATCGGGTCGGTCCCTGGCGAAATCTGATCGTTCGTCAAATACTGGGCCAGCCGAGCCAGGCGCTGGTAGTGCGGAGTGTTTCTTACAGATTGCTCTGCGCAGGACAATTGGGGAAAGGGATGGTGTATGAGGTCCATTTTCGGAGACCTTCGGCGATCACCCTCCACGCGTGTCAACGTCTGGACAACAGCGCGATGTCGCAGAATTGGAGATATAGGTCAATAAGGGCGAGACATATGTGGTGTGATGGCTGGGAGCTTGGACTCCTGCCGCGCCGGGTTAGCCCCATGATGCGCGATCCAAGCTCGATAGCACTAACCTGGACGCTTGATCTGATCTTGCGTAGTCAGAAACATGGAGATGAACGCGCCGGCGGAGGCTTGTCAACAGGGGACCCCCACCGTTGCGAGGCACGCTACCACTGGCGCACCCGCGGTATTTCCCGCCGCGCTGCCGTTCCGGCATGATTGACCTCGACCGAAGCCAAGCCCTGCAGAGGAAATCCTGAGCTATGACATCCAGAAACTTCACCTCTCAAGCACTTGCGAGCAATGCGTCACCGGCCCTAAGGGTCTGGACGGGCATACTGTCCGATAGGGGCAACGCTGGGCCTGACTACCTGCGCTCAACTCCTGTTCTGATCTGTTGGTTGCACGTAATTCGTTGAGCAGTCCTGTAGCGGTATCCGGCGACATTCAAACTCCTTGGAGGACCCCTTCCCCTAGCATGGGCCTTCAGATCTTGCATCCAGCATTCTCCCAGGGTGTTGCACCCTGAACCCAGCTCCGATCACTCCCCCTCGCGCCGCATCTACGGATCCTGAAGGGCACACTTTCTCAGTGTACGGCTTCTGAGCTTTGAGCTTCATCGATACCAGCAGAGACACCATGCGGCGGGCTAAGTCGAAGGCCTTGAAGGCAGCAGCCGAAACCAAGCACTTCCTCATTCCATATGTGGATCAGATGATACCCGAGTCCAGTTCACAGTCGTATCTGCACACACAGCCTCCGCGTATCCGTCAAAGGTACGACCCAGGCAACGACATCAATCTTCGAGTCGCCGTTGTCGAAGGCGACCCCGTCGATGTTGCACTTGACTGGTACGATCAAAATGTGTTGGAGGCCCAGACCCAAAACCCAAGCGCAAATGTCTCTGTACCCCGGGTTCCCATCGTCAACATGGCCAACGAGAAACGTCCAGGTGGAGACTGGGAATCCAGTTTGATGGCTCCAGAGGAATGCCTCTGCCGACGAAGCAACCTCGTACGGGCTTTGACGACGCATTCGACCCCCGAATCAGGGCTCTCGCATTACCCGCTGCCAGCCTTTGGGGGAATCTATTCGCCGCACGTTGGTACGTCCGTCCATTCCTTCACGCCTCCAATGGTAGTAAGCTAATTGTCTCGCAGTGATTTTTGGCAATGGGCCAGAGCACTACGGCATCTGGAAAGACTTCAAGGTGCTACCGGTCATCTCGGTGTCCCCGGTACGCCGTCCCAAGCTAGACCCGGCGGGCACACACTACTGCTTCGAGCTGGAGCGAGAGTTGATGATGGAGAAGATGCGGGTGATACTCCGGATCGCAGCTGCATGGAAACACAGAGACATATGCTTAGGAGCCTTCGGCGCCGGGCCGATATACCGGAACCCTGTGGAAGAGATCGCAAGAATGTGGAGAACAATTCTTTTTGAGGAGCAGGAGTTTCGAGGATCTTTCTCTAATGTCGTGTTTGCCATTGAAAAGGGCCAAGCCAGTGACGCTGAGAGCGGGTTGAGTGATTTGGATGTTTTCAAGCGCGTCTTTGAGCCATCATCTTTGTTCCAGTAATCAAATTGTTTGCAGGCCGAACTTTGCATTTTCACGACCAGAAAAGCAACCATGCATTTCTTGTGGTGACATTGGAGACCCCAGGAAATTTAGGCTCTTGGCTTGGAGAATGTGACTTCTCGCATCTTGAATTTTACGTCCAGGACTGCGTACGTGCCAATCACGTTGACGTCTCACGTCCCGCCAGCAAGCTGTCAAAATCGGGCATTCTGTGCAGTTTCACAGTTGTACCGAACTAATCCTGAAATGACTGCCGCGTAGAAACTCCAGGATGCAGGCGATGGTGTTGAGCTCCGCGTCCGCGACCGGAGACTAAGAAACCCCGCAGACCGCGTTCTGAAGCGACTAATACACGCTATATAGACGGCCCTGCTAGAAAGACATAGCGCAAAAGGGTGCAGACCCTTCTAACGTACCCTTGAGGGGACGAAGCACCGATCAGTCCTGCGATGCAGAGTGATCAGGATAGCGGCGCAGAGTTCCAATGGAACGTCGGGTCCACTCAGCTATGCAGAGTCTTGACAAATGTTCCAGGCACGGCTGCTACTCCGAACAGCTCAGCATTTTGCACTGTATCCCGCTCTCCCACAGACTCGCCAGAAC
>JAKLMF010000627.1:0-12281 GCA_022813555.1 Botryosphaeria agaves | reverse complement strand
CTATTCATGGCCCTTAGTAGACGACGTATACTACTCGGGGAAGGCCTCCATAACCATCGTCCATAATCAACAGAGATGACAGCGACAGACGTAGTATCGCCGCTGCTGCGCAGCGCAATAACGGTGGCGGATCAACCTAGAATCGTCGTTCTCAGACGGTCTCTGCAAGGGTTACGTGACGCACGTCCGTGCCCCTCTTGTAACATGCTCCCCACGTCCCGTGACATTGTCATGTGACATCGTCACGTGTAGATGCTTCGTAGTCGTACCGTCCGCATCATCGTGTTTCCGAAGACCGGGCTTACCTTCCTCCTTACCTATCCACATCCATCTTCCTTCTCCCTCACAAAGACCACGCGGCCTAGAGTAGAATACTCCTCATCAATGGTTACGTGACCGGTTTCCTAGTGCATACCCCATAGCATCACCACCCATACCTCCCTCGCCCCCCCTACACTTTAGTAACGGACCGTAACGGCACTGGTTTATCTTCTACCCTATACTAGTGGAAATGGCTCATCGACTCCATGTCGCTCTAGGTAGGCCAAACCGTAGAAGCTTCCGTAGATCTCCTACGAGCAACCACCACTTCTAGTAGACCATGCGCCAGCCCGCCCTCCCGAACGGTCTTAACCAAACGGGCACCGGGAGATAATCCACGGAATGGTGCCGTTCAAGCTTACCGTTCTCCAGCAGCCGCTATCAGTCGAGGGTCAGATAGTTATGCGGGGGTTCGCCCACCCATAGTATAAGAAAGAGTCGGCCTTAGAATAGATCTAAGCTCCCCCTATTCGATATTAGGTCGCACTCACCGTTTCATGTCCGTAAAGAATAGGTCTAAGGTGAAAGGCGGATTTCCTCCACGCTTTCGCCTACTCCATCAACCGTCCCGGCCTCGACCCTACTACGCATGAGCCGCCCTTCGCACCACCACCATCAGACCGAACTAAGGGCGACCAGCCAGGCCCCGCTCTCCATAGTGTGCGTGCATTGGCGCCTGGAGGGACCAAATAAATAGGTGGACACGCTGCCGGATCGACGTTTAATCCCCAACATCGCGTGACGCCTAGCACATTCTAAGTTGGAGCCAGGGGTTGCTCGCGAGCGACGAAGCCCCTCCCTCCCCCGCCGTCGCGTGACCTAGGACACCTCCTTAGTGGGAGTTAGGGGTTGCCCGCGAGCAAAGGCCGCTCTCTTCGCTTCCTATGGCCGGACCACTCCATCCACCGCCTCGTCGCCCTGCCCGAGTTTGCTCGCGAGCATCACCCAAGGCCGGCTCACAAACCAAAGACCGCCTCACGGCACGCCTCCGTCCCTACCGTGCGTGCCGCCTAGTCATCCGCTTACCCGCCTCAGCATATTACATTCTCGTCGCCGCGTCAGCTCCTATCCACCGTCCCACGCCGCCCGCGCGGCGATCCCCCCTAGCCTCCATCGAGCACACGAGGGGAACGAGGCCGGGCCCTCGTGAAACGGAGCCGACCCTCGGCCGCCGAGCCATTTCCATCACCCACATCATCCGGGTGGGTGGATGACTTAGCGGCCGAGGGTTCACTCCCTCTCAGCCTTAACTTACCTTGGACGTGAACTGAATCCTCTACGGCCCCCGCACGGCATTCCACACACGGTGCCACGCGGGGGTTCGAAGTCGGGACTCCGACGTTACGCCTTCACACGTCCACGATCCATATCGGTTTCCAACCGCCCGGTAAGGCCGGTGTTGCTCGCGAGCAATGGTAGTCGTCTCGTTTCACTTCGCTTTATCCCATCATTAATGACTTCATCATTGCCGCATCCAAGACCTCTACGTTTGCTTGCTCGTCAGCTTGTTTATTAGCTGCATTAGGCTGACGCGGGACCCCTTACTGGTTTCAGCAATCTTCACTTCGTTTCTCATTGTTCTCTCACTTTTATATGGTGTCTCCAGCCAAAAGTGAGGTCCAAGCAAACCCCAACCTTTAACGTCTCCTCCGCGACGTATTTGCGTCTATTCTCATCGTTCGTTTCACTTCAAAGCCACAATGCTTTATATAGGCCTCTTCCCCTCCCAAACTTCTTCTTTCCTTCCTTCCTTAACCTTCGCAACCCTCACAAACCTCTTTACTTCCGCCCGTTCTCAACCCTTATACCTCGAAACCCTCGCACCGCTCACGTTCAGCCTTCGCGGCTGCGTTCGTCCGCTTGCCGTGTCACTTCTCCGCCGTCTTCAACTTGGTTGGCCGCCAGATCTCCCAGATCTGCCCAGGCACCCGCTAGACGCTGTGGTTTCGCTACTCGCGAGCAACGCCCGGCTCGCGACGCTCCATCCTCCCTTTCCCCTACCCTACGTCTGCTTCGAGCAACGGCGGGTCTTTTTCTTTCCTCCTCGCGTTCGCGGTCTCGCCTCTCGCCTCATTTCCACGTTTTCACTTCATTTCCGTGGCGCATTTCTCTTCACATCCGCAACACTTTCCCTGCTTCACCTACGCGAACCCGCTCACCTCACGTACGCGAACCCGCCCACCTCACCTCCGCACCCTCTCTCGCACACCACCCACCTTCCCACCCCACGTCGAGGTTGCTCGTGAGCAACACCCGCCAACATGACCGAACCGAAGAGCACGCCGTCAAAGGCGAAGACGTCTAAGTCTAGCGACAAGGCCCCTAAGGCCAAGGGCAAGGCCACACCCAAGGGCAAGACATCCACCGCCACCAGTAAAGCCAAGCGGTCGCAGAAGCCGGCGCAGGACGGTAAGAAAGAGCCGGAGATACCCCCCGCGTT
The DNA here is from genome assembly GCA_022813555.1 of Botryosphaeria agaves. Classification (NCBI taxonomy): domain Eukaryota; kingdom Fungi; phylum Ascomycota; class Dothideomycetes; order Botryosphaeriales; family Botryosphaeriaceae; genus Botryosphaeria; species Botryosphaeria agaves. The sequence continues at coordinate 9,520 of JAKLMF010000627.1, read as the reverse complement.
CAGAGAGATCGACGTGGCGCCTAAGGAGATCGTGGTGGCGGGTGACATGAGCTGGCCGCTGAGGGTCCTCTAGAGAGTCACGAGCCAGCCCGTCATAGCGGCGTATCTCAACCTCCCCGACACCACCACATTATGGCAATACCAGAACACCCCGCCCATCGGCCAGTGGATACGCGATTGGCACGGGTATCTCACTAGTCGGTCCGGCGCCATCACCAAGAGCAAAGTTTTCGACCGCATCCTAGGTCGGCCGGGTAGCGAGCGGGACTAGGTGTACGCCTTCATCGCCGCTCAACAGCCATTCAGTCTCATCGCCGACAAGCCCGTCCAGGACCTGGGCCTGGGTACCAACGCCTACCAGATGAACTGGGTGGCCGGAGTCATGTGGCTGATACAAAAGGACCCGCTGATGTACACGGACTCCAGGCGGAGGGAGGACGGGACGGTGGAAGTGTACGACGCGGAGGACGTCAACCGCGCCTTCACGTTCCTCTCGTCCTGGCGAAAGACGATCGGCAAGAAGACAGACCAGAGGCCGGCCCGGAATGTCCTACGGCAAACCATCGACTTCGCCAAGTTAGACTCGACCAACACCTCCACCCACCGGGCGTCGCGGTTGCTCGCGAGCAAGACCGCCTTGGATCCAGCGACCTTCAACATCACCGGCGAGCCCGAGCCCACCGTTCAGATGAGCCCGTACTGGCAGGTGTTCACCGGTTAGCTCCACACCTCCGCCGTCACTCCGGCAGCCGGTCCCAATGAGGACGCTCACTTCACCGACGAATCCGCCCAGCGCAACGAGCGGCAGGAAGGCGAGGAGACGGATGACGACGATGACGACGGCGCGGACGCGCCTGCCGCCCCTAGGACGAAGGGCAACCCCTGCCACGTCACCCTCCCCAAGCGCATCACCCAGCCTTTAGCCCAGATGGAGCTGCTGAACCGCATCGCTCACCAACAGAAGCCGCTCGTTCTCAACGCACCCCAGTGGTTCTGGGAGCCCGACACATGCCCCACGGCGGCCGGCGTGCCTTGGAAGGAGCTGTCCGCCGCGCAGAAGAGCGCCATAGAAGATGAGGACAAGAAGCAGCTCGCGCTCGGACTCATCACCACCGAGGAGGCTCGAGCCTTGGAGACGTCAAACCTGAACGGTAAAATCGATCGCGAACTGCCAATTGAAAAGGTACGTGACCCCCTTCCCCTTTCCTCCCGTCCCCCACGCACCCCCGGGAACCTACCCCCGCCACCGGGTTGGGGACTGCTTGCGAGCATGTTCCCACCCGCGGGGTCGGGGGTTGCTCGCGAGCAGTCCCTAGCCCCCGGCCGAACCTTGCTCGCGAGCCTTGTTGGGGCACGCCTGGGGGGGGGGGGGGGGGGGGGGGGGGGGGGGGGGGGGGGGGGGTGGGGGGGGGGGGGGGGCTGCGCCCGCCCCCCCCCGCCCCCCCGGGGGGGGCTTTTTTTGGGGGCTGCGTGCCCCCACCCCCCCCCCCCCCCCCCCCCCCGTACACCCCCGCCGCACGTGCGTCCACTCGGTCCCCTACTAATCCGGTGTCCATCTCACACAGATCGAGGCGCAGTTCCAGGAGTTGATGCAGATGTCGAAGCCCACGTGTGCGCCGGAGCCCGCGTACGTTAACGCCTACGCCATCCTTAATCTCGATCCTGCCGACCCTAAGGTTGCCCTTAGTGCCCCCGTTTCCGCCTCCGACAACACGCCTACCGCGTTCACGCCCACGCCCGCGCAAATCACCGGCGCAGCCTAGCTTATGCAGTTGGCCGAGAAGGGAAGCGGCGGAGTAATCCTAGCGGACGCTTATGGTATTAGTAAGATGATCGAGGTGTACCTCTTTCTCGTACACTACCTCCGCCGCCGCCCCCTTGTGGACCCCCCTACGGCCGGCACCAAGTATCTACCCATCCTAATCGCCACTCCCGCCACTACGATACGACACTAGATACAAGAGTTTATCACGTTCTTTACCCAGTCCCCTCTACACCTCGTCTGCTATCATGGTAATAAGAATTCGCTGGCCGTCAACGACATGGTCAAGAAGTTTGTTATTGACAGCGAGGACCTGGTGCGTGGCTATGCCCTAGGCGGCCGTTGGCATGAGGATAATCTAGAGGCCGCGCTCACCATCGTGCTAACCTTATACACGACGTTTCGAGACCGGGCCCTATATAGCCTGGAGGTGGAGGCGCTGGATCTTAAGGAAGAGGCGGAGAAGGCTTAGGAGGCGCGCGTAAAGCATAAGAAAGGTATAACGGTAAGCGAACCCCCCCCTTAAGGCCTTTCTTCCCTTATTGTGGCCGGCTTTGCTCGCGAGTAACGTCGGTACGGCACCCGCTAACGTCACAATCCCTATGTAGGACCACGACACGCACGACGCCGAGGTAGGCACGACTAACACTATAAATGTCGAACCTGCACTAGACGCTCGTGGAGCTGTGGACGTCGAGCCTGTACTTGGAGACGACGGTATGGACGTCGACACGCGCCTGGCAGGTGAGGACGGTGATAGTCCGGTAATAGGACCAACTAAGACGCACGATACGGACGTTACCACCATGGAAACCAACGCCCTAGGCGCGGCTGCCGGCGGTGGCATTGATCCGGTAATAGGATCGACCCCCGTAACCGTCGAGAACCCTACCACACCCGTCGATAACCCTACCACACCCGTCGATAACCCTACCACCCCCGTCGAGAACCCCCCCGCGCCACCAGCCTACCCCGACGATCTCCCGCCCGCGTTCAAAACCATGCTGCGGCAGATCACAAGGTACCGGTGGAGGCTACCTAAGACCAAGAATGAACGTGATGAGTACAACCTAATAGAGCGCATCGTTAATGACGTGAGATGCGCTCTAGCGGGCCGCTTCGCCTTAACTATTAACGACGAAGGGCATAAGCTGAAGGATCCGTACTCGCTCACCAACGTGGCTATCCAGTACCTGAACGCCTGGCTCAACATCATCGTCAGCGCCACCCCGGTCACTAACTATATCGAGGACATGGCCGCGTTACTCGATCTCGTGTGCCCTAAGGATGTGTTGGACGTCAAGACTTAGGTTAACTACACGGATATCCAGTCGCTTCTCAAGTTTTAGTACGATCCTCTTGAAGACGGAGACCCTAAGGCATTGCATCCAGAGTAAGTTGTTCGAGCGGCAACCCCTGGCCCCCCCCCCCCCCCCTACCACCACTCGGGCTCTGCTCGCGAGTAACCTCCCTACCCCTTAGACACCCCCTACCCATCCGTCGTCCTCCGCTAACCGCGTCATCTCCTACTAGCGCGTTCCGCGCCCTCTTGCGCGATGGGTTACTTAGGCCGGACGTCGCCGACAAAGTCCTTCCAAAGATTTACAAGGCTGTGTACCTACAGCGGAACCACGCCTTAGTGATCCCCCGGCCAGACGAGTTTGGTGGCGACGTTCTGGTCGGCGCCGACGTGCCCCCATACCTAGTCTACACCATCACCTATAAGATGCCACCCGCCGAGCTTAACGAGCACCACTTTATCTTCAGCCAGCACATCGATAGCTTGATGAGGCCTAGCGATAAGGCTAACAAGCGCAACCTCACCGATGTCAAAACCCAGGCGCGTATGGATATGGGCGTTCTCTAACGCCTCATGCATGCCGCCTTTACACCGTTACTCGAGGTGGTGGCGGAGTGCTTACCAGAGTAGCGAAATAACATCGACGCGCTCTAGTAGCGCCTCGATAGCTCGAATAACCTCGGCCTATCTTAGTTTGCAAACATCATCAACTCCGATATCACGTTTGTGTAGAATGCATACTCGGACCCCGCCGTGCTAGCCGAATACATTGCCAAGCGATGTATAAAGCTCCGCACGCTCTACCTTATATACCGCACGCACGTGCTTATTCGGAAAGGTAAAGCGTCCCTATCTTATATCCCCATCCATTCCTCCTTCCCTCGCACCTTACTCGCGAGCACCCCTCCCCCCTTCCCCTTACGCCTTACTCGCGAGCAAACCCCGACCCTATCCCTTCACGCCCCCCGCTCGTGAGCACTCCTGACCCCGACCTAATGCTAACGCTCGGATAGAGAAAGTTCTCGTCGTTACCCTATGGCCGGGTCCTACCTAGCTTACCGAACTCTTCTCCCGCCTTATCGGCCTAGATGTCCTCGTCATCACCTTATAGATGAGCGATAGCGAGCGGGCGGTCGCTATAGACCGCTTCAACAACCCGGCGGACGCTAGCTAGGTCTTGATCTCGACTTTTGACCTCGTGGGATTCGGGTAGAACCTGCATAAAGCCTGTAACGTCCTCGTGCTGCTCGAGGAGCCAAAGAACACCAACGCTAAGATATAGTCTCTCGGCCGCCTATTCCGCATCGCGTAAGCTTATGTACAGTACGTGTACATCGTCCAGACCATGGCCACCATTAACGGCTACCTTAAGGCCAACAACTGTAAGAAGTTTCTAGACCTACTACGTGGTCTAGGTAAGCAGCGCTTTCGCTTGGCCATTAACTTCGCCATCGAGGCACTTAAGGCGAAAGCCGTCGCGGCGCATCCTAACGACGAGGCCGCGCAAAATCGCGTCATCGACGAGGGCTTCTCGGAGGCCAAGACCCAAGCGTTTGAAGCGGCCGTCGTCTAGCTCTTCACCTAGATGTTCGGACACCCCGATATCTACGATCCTCTAGCCCGAGATAACGTGCGCAACATTGGGTACGGTGATAGGATATACCCCACCCCCACCATCCGCGAGATCGCCCTATCGCTATATGCTCGCGAGCATAAGCCACCCCGTCTCGAGGGTGACCCGGAGGTGGCTCAGACGCCCAAGAAGAAGCTCAAGGTGCGCCTAGGCGGCAAACGCATTAAGAATCGGCAGCACGACCTTTATGGCCGCTGCGTGACCTGCCACCTTATAGGCGTCCCCGGTTGCAACAAGCTCTCCCTACCCTGCGAGGCCTGTAAGAAGAGGACCGGAGAGGAGTTCACCTCAGCCGAGTATTACGCGTTCCTGTGCAACTAGTCGTGGAATCGGCTGGCGCACAAGCTTCTCCGGGCCGCGAACAAGGACCGGGCGACCCCGCTAGCCGATACGAACCTCAACGGCATCATGGCGAAGTCGTCGGATGACCTACGCTCACGCCTCTGGTAGGTGGTGCGCTGGTTCCTCCACCATAATCGCGACTACGTCTTCTACCGTATTAGCGTCCTCACTAACGACACCTACCCGCTCGCCATCCCGCCGCAGCTCATCCTAGACGAGGCCGTAAGCGAGGACGAGTTAATAGGCTTAGACGAAGTGTTGGCGGTGGAAGAGGACGAGGACGACCCAATATCAGACAAGGAGGGCGACCTAATATCGGACGACAAAGACAGCGAGGCGCGCGAGATATTAGAGGTCGACGAGCCGGAGGTCGACGAGGACACCGACCTTAAGTGCCTGTGGTGCCACGCCGATGGGGTCCCCTGCCAGCCATTGGGTGAGGACAGGAAGTCGCGATGTGCCTAATGCACGGTAAAGAGCGAGCGTTACGTGTAGCCCTACCTAGCCGCCCTACGCGGTCTCGAAGACTAGGACGAGCACGAGCGTGCCCTTGGTGACGAGCCGAGCTAGGACCTTTCCTCGGGCAAATCCCTAGAGGAGCTGTAGTAGCGCACTAACGAGTACCACGGAGAGCTCGCGCGGCAGACGGCGAAGAAGGAGTGGCTCCTATTCTAGCATCACCGGTTATACTAGGCATGCGTAGCTCGCGAAGCCTTCCTAGACTCCCGACCTACTACTATTAGCCTATCTACACCTGAATCCCTATCGTCTCGTCTTACCACACGCTCCTGCGCTTAGCTTCCCGACAACATCCGCCTCAGCCCTGCCTGATTGGTCGAGCCGCGCTCGGAGGTTGCTTGTGAGCAAACTACCTCCGCCACCGTTAACCCAACCACTTCGCCTGCTTGCGAGCAAACTCCGGCGGCCACTAGTAAGGTAGCTAGAGCGAAGCGTAAGAGAACACCGGCGATGCTATGCGAGTTGGCCTAGCTTAAGCAGGCCAACATCGAACCCCCTACTAGTCGGGCCCAAAAGCGCCATAGAGCCGCATCAGCCGATCCCGATGACGCTTGTCTCAAGCCCTCCCCCAACGTCGCTATATCGGGTTACGAGCCGTAGCGGCGGCAATCCCTTTGGCGTTCCTCTCTAGTCGTTCCTCCCTAGTCTCTCCTAGCCTCCCTCTCCCCCTCTCGGTGCCGGGCTTCCGCCTAGACGTATGGCTAGCGTGGTGAGGGCTTTGCTTGCGAGTAACGCCGGCTTTGGTCGTATAGACCGCCCCCCTTGGTTTCCTTCCCTCTCTATCGGATCGGGGCTTCACTTTTAGCGGGTGGTTGACCAGGCGAGGTATTCGCTCGCGAGCAGAGCTAGGTTGGTTAACGTTAGCGGTTCCTATAGTCCCTCTTCCACTTCCTTTTTTCCTTCCTATATCCTTTTTCTCTTCCTGTTCCCCTCTTTCCTTCCTATTTCCCTTTTTCCTTCCCTTCCTATTTCCCTCTCCTAGGTTGGTCGGCTTCCACACTAGCGTGTCGTTCGCCCGGTTCGCAACTTGCTCGCGAGTAAAGCCGGCTCGGATCATTTAGTCGGCACTCCTAATTCCCCCTCCCCCTTGTTTATTAGCACGTAGCACCCCTTATAGGTTCACTAGGTAGACATCGTATCCTATTAGAGTCTACCTTACTTCTTCCGATCGCTCTAACACCGCACCCGTCCTATCGCGTTATGTTCACGTCCCCAGCCCACGCCTCTATGACTCCACACGCCCCCGCCTCCGCGACCTCCCACCATGTTATACTATGTTTAGAGGAGGCACCCCCCAACCCTCGCACGGCTTCCCACCCCACCCACCCCCCTATAGGTGATATGACGGGGGAACCTATCCCGCGAGAGACACGAAGCCAACGCCTTCACACACTATAGCCCAACTTCTCACGTCGCGTCCGCGCTTCGCTATCGAGAACCGTCCACGGACTACGGAATCATTAGCTTGGCATTATAGAACTAGATAGGTCCTCCAGGTCATAGAATCGATGTTTCCCGCTTGCCTTCCGTCGGGTGGGAGATGGTCGAGTGTACCCGATAAGTGGTTTATCCCCACACTATGGTTCCTACCACGTCGACAATCCTTCCTCGAGACCACGCTCCACCTATAAGAATTATCATCGGTCGTAAGAAGAGCGGTGCTAAAGCGCCGTCGCAAGCTAGTCAAATCCTTACAAGGACTATCACCTAAAAACACCTTGCTAATTAGAGCCTATGTTAATGGTCGTATTCTCGAAGTCGTTCTATATTATAAGAAGAGTAGTGCTGAAGTGCCGTCTTAAGTCACACGAACCCTTTAGGGTGTTACTAAAACCCAAAGGACGGAGTGGGACGTGCGGCAAACCTAGTATACGACGTGCGATAAACCTAGCAAGCGTAGCACTAGACGTGCCTACATTCGCTATTACTCGTCCACTTATGGAGAGAAAGACCGTTGGCTAGGTGTTATCACTTAGTAGAAGTCTTCTAGGGTCTTAACGGATCAAAGCATACAGTTTCCTCGCCGGGAAAGGAAGATCCTAGGGGGAGTAGTGGATGGTTAAGTACATCACAAGAGCAGTCTATCTCTTCCATATAGGCTAACCCCACTAATACATCGAGCACAAAGCACGCCACCAATGCACGCCATCACCAAGCACCAAGCATATCACCATCAAGCACCGTCGACCACCACCACCAAACGATGCCGGACGGCATAAACAGACGCCGCTGGATTGCATCAATAGGCGTTGGTGGATCGCATCAACGGGCGCTGCTGGATCGCATCAGCGAGACGCTAGATGGTGTGGAAAGTGCGTAAGTGAGTAAGGTCGGAAGATGAAAGGGACGCCGCCTGGCTTGCTCTAGGTTTGATATCCTATGATAGTAATTCGTCCGTAATGTAAGGCGGTTCTGGTAGAGCCTCCATAATAGCGAGGTGTCTAGGATATTATCTATACGTTTCCGAATAGTAGCTCGCGGTTCATCACCTTTATCTAAGTCGACGTGAAAGACGTCGCGTCTAACGGAAGTTTTGATAGTTGTATTAAACGCGTCCTTGTTCACCTTACGGAGGGCGTTAGAAGAGACCGAATTAATTCGGAACTTATAGATTAGGATGCGTGGGGAAGAGGCTACTAGTGGTGGGTTTATAGCGTCTCGCTTGATTTGGTGATAGTGTACTTCGTGCTCGAGGCCTTAAGGAAGAGGCTGAATTAATTCGGAACCCATGGATTAGGACGCGTGGGGAACAAGCCACTAGCGGGGGGTTAGTAGCGTCTTATAGTGATGGATGGTCTTTAGGAGTAGGGTAAGGTCATAAGTTAGATTAGTAATAAACCTATATGGGACCGCGCTCGCGAGCAACCTCCGGCTAAAACCACTAGTAAGTATCCCTCCTTCCGGTTTCCCACGCATCCTATCCTCCTCCTAAGCAAGCTTTAGCGGGCGGGATTACTCGCGAGCATTCCGCTAACCCGTTAACTCCGGGGTTACTCGCGAGCATCCCGCCGGCCCACTTACTTACAAGTAAGCTCTAGTGGGCGGGACTTCTACCTCCCTTATAAACAGCCCCTGGGCACGATCACTCCTGAGTAATCCCTCGTTAGGACTATTAGGAAGCCATACCCAGCCGTAACCATCCCATTGACCGACATATCCAAAGACCGTCCCGCTCTGCTAGCGACCTAAAGCCTGGATAGGCCAGGATCGATGCCATGGCCTACCTATATGGACCACGCCTACACCATGGCCAGCGTACTCCACCCTCTCAAGGCCTCGTCTTTCAACCCGACCGAACCATACGCACACCCTATAGGGGCGGGTCACATATGCATGTCACATGCTCGGGTCACGTGGCGGTCTAGGTTATCCGGCTCCATACTTATAATAAACCGCCTTCCTCTTCATGTCCCTTAACGCGTACACGCCTCCATACGAACCACCCCTACCACGTTAGTCTACGTCCTTAAAACCACTAAGGGGACTCTTACTATATATAGGTAGATCGTCTACCCCCTCGCATCCCTCGCCGAAAACCACGCATACCTACTAACCCTATTAAGCTCGGTCCATCCGCATTATTAACGGTGCTATAGCCCTTGCTAATTCACTTCCACGTGTTGCCTCTACATTATCAGCGGTAGTAGAAGCCGGGCTAGAGCACTCTTATATACAGCCATCCTAAAAACCCGCCGCGTAGGCCTCCCACCGCATACATTCCATGCTTATAACTAACCCGTTCCAGATGATCCCGTCGTAATCCAATAAAGCCATTCCTACGCTAACGTCGCCTTTCATCCCTTTTATCCCGGTAACGTAACCTACCGCAACCTTTCATCGTCCCACCGTCCAATAGAAGCCATGTAACCCGCCCCGTCACACGCCGTGCCTGGGGCTCTAGCCGCCATTCAGAGCCCTACATGTACACGCATTCACCAACCCTGAACTCATCAAACCCTCACCC
>JAKLMF010000626.1:0-12289 GCA_022813555.1 Botryosphaeria agaves | reverse complement strand
CAACGGCGGTCGCTCATGGCGACCTCACTCGCAAGATTGAACGCCCCGCACGGGGAGAAATCCTGGAGCTGCAGCAGACTATCAACACCATGGTGGATCAGCTTCGATCGTTTGCTACGGAAGTGACAAGGGTCGCTCGTGAGGTCGGCACGGAGGGTGTGCTTGGCGGACAGGCTCAGATTGAAGGCGTCAAGGGCGAGTGGCATGACCTGACTGTCAACGTCAATGCCATGGCCATGAACCTTACCACCCAAGTGCGGGATATTGCGGCGGTTACCACAGCAGTGGCGAAGGGAAACTTGACACAAAAAGTTCAAGCACAGTGCAAAGGGGAGATTCTAGAGCTCAAGACTACAATTAACTCCATGGTGGACCAACTTCAGCAGTTCGCTCAGGAAGTTACCAAAATCGCGCGCGAAGTCGGTACTGAAGGTCGACTTGGAGGCCAAGCTACGGTGCATGGTGTGGAAGGGACTTGGAAGGATCTCACGGAGAATGTCAACATCATGGCCATGAATCTGACCACGCAAGTGCGAGAGATTGCTGAGGTTACCACCGCGGTTGCCAAAGGTGACCTCTCCAAGAAGGTCGGAGCCGAGGTCAAGGGCGAGATTCTGGCATTGAAGTCTACGATCAACACCATGGTTGACAGGCTAAACGCATTCGCCTTTGAAGTCAGCAAAGTCGCACGTGAAGTCGGCACCGAAGGACAGCTAGGCGGGCAGGCCGAAGTCGAGAACGTGGAGGGCAAGTGGAAAGATTTGACTGATAACGTCAACACTATGGCCCAGAACCTCACCCAGCAGGTCCGTAGCATATCAGATGTCACACAGGCCATCGCTCGCGGAGAGTTGGACCGCAAGGTCGATGTTCACGCGCAGGGAGAGATCTTGTTGCTCAAGGACACCATCAACGACATGGTGGCACGGCTGGACAACTGGTCACTTGCAGTCAAGCGTGTCGCTCGCGAGGTCGGAGTAGACGGAAAGATGGGAGGCCAAGCTGAAGTCGACAACATCGCTGGTCGCTGGAGAGAGATCACAACGGACGTCAACACTATGGCGCAGAACCTTACCTCGCAGGTGCGTGCCTTTGGCGACATCACAACTGCGGCAACCGAAGGCAAATTCACGCAAATCAACGTGGAGGCTTCTGGTGAGATGGATGAACTCAAGCGGAAAATCAACAAAATGATATCAGATCTCAGCGACAGTGTCAGGAGAAACACCGCAGCAAGAGAGGCGGCTGAGTTGGCGAATAAGACGAAGTCAGAGTTTCTGGCCAACATGAGTCACGAGATTCGTACGTTTTCGACTTGACATAACCTGTGACAACACGCGTACTAACAGCACTATAGGTACTCCTATGAACGGTATCATAGGTATGACGCAGCTGACTCTCGACACTGACCTTACAAACTACCAGCGCGAGATGCTGACTATCGTGCACAACCTTGCGAATCAATTACTCACCATTATCGATGATATCCTCGATATTTCCAAGATCGAAGCAAACCGCATGGTCATGGAGGAGATTCCATTCTCTCTGCGTGGCACCGTGTTCAGTGCCATGAAGTCTCTCACGACAAGGGCCAACGAACGATCACTCAACCTTGCGTACCAGGTCGACAACTCCGTACCCGACTACATTGTAGGCGACTCCTTCAGACTGAGGCAGATTATCCTCAATCTTGTGGGCAACGCGATCAAGTTCACAGAGAATGGCGAAGTCAAAATCTCCATCGGATTGTCGAAGGAAGTTTTCTGCGAGGAGGACGAGTACATGATCAGATTTGCCGTTTCGGACACTGGTATCGGCATACCCGAAGACAAGCTCAACTTGATCTTTGATACCTTCCAGCAAGCCGATGGGTCTACCACGAGGCGGTTCGGAGGAACTGGTCTGGGTCTGTCCATCTCGAGACGACTGGTGAATCTCATGGGCGGTAAGATGTGGGTTACGTCCGACTTTGGAACCGGCAGTACTTTCTTCTTCACCTGCAAAGTGCGCCAGGCCGAGCCTGATATCAAAGCGATTGGTCCGCAGCTTGCTCCGTACGTCAAACATCCGGTTCTCTTCATCGACAATGGACACACCGGTTGTGGTGAGGACATCAAACGGTATCTGAAGGAGCTGGATCTCGACGTGCACGTGTTCAACTCCGACGACGAGATATTCTTGCCTGGCACGCCTCGGCCTGTGCCCGACTGCATTATCGTTGACAACAACGAGACTGCTAGCAAATTACGCGAGTTCGACAAGTACAAGTACATCCCGCTAGTCATGCTTACACCCCACATCTCCGTCAGCTTCAAGTCCGCTCTAGAGGATGGCATATCCAGCTACATGACGACGCCTTGCTACGCTATCGATCTTGGGAACGCCTTGATTCCAGCGCTAGAAGGCAGGGCGGCGCCTTCTGTGTCCGATCGGTCAAAATCGTTCCACATCCTCCTCGCCGAAGACAACGCTGTAAACCAGCGTCTCGCGGTCAAGATCCTAGAGAAATACCACCATACTGTTACGGTTGCCAATAACGGTCTTGAAGCTTTCGAGGCCATCAAGAAGAGGCGATTCGACATTGTTCTGATGGATGTGCAGATGCCTATCATGGTAAGAAGTCATCTCTATTGACGTTACTTCAATTGCTGACTCTGTTTCAGGGAGGCTTCGAGGCCACAGCTAAGATCAGGGAGTTCGAACGTGAACACGGCCTGTCGCGTACTCCTGTTATTGCTCTTACAGCACATGCCATGGTTGGCGACCGAGAGAAGTGTATACAGGCGCAGATGGACGTGAGTACCGCTCAATCCTTTTCACCCTTTGTCGTCGTGCTCCTCGCGTCTAACCCTTGTTCAGGAATATTTATCCAAGCCGCTTAAGCAAAACCAACTCATCCAAACAATCCTGAAATGCGCCACGCTCGGGGGCGCCCTACTCAACGAAAATGACCAGCGGATGACCGGCACCGGCGATGGACAAGAAGAACGAGACGTCCTCCACACACCGCAGGGCACGCCTACGCCTACAAAAGCAGGAGGCAGGCCAGGGTCCAAGGCCACTCCTTCGATACGGACACCTAAGTCGACTCCATCCAAGACGCCACGGAGACCGCATCTAGAGATCCGAGGGTTCACTGAGAGCGCACAGGCTGGCATGGAGAGTCCTTCACTCTTAGCGGCAGACCAGTCTGATCCTGTGGATAGGGTGAGCAAGCCCCTTTGATGCCTATGCTTCTGTAAATTTTGATGCTGACGTTTTTGACAGCTACTACTTCGCTCGCATAGCAGTTGAGCGGTGCACCGATCCCTGCGTTTATGAAATTTCTTGCTTTTTTGATTCCACGTCTGTCTTACTAGAGACCGGACGTTCGGCTGGGCTGGAGGTTCTATGTGATGATACCACTTTTTCTTGTTAGCTTTTGGGGCGTGAAAGAGGCAAGGCGCATTGGCCGTTGTGGGCCGGAGATCCCTCTTTTCTCGGGGTGATGGGACTGGGCGTTCGATGCATTCTAGCTGGGTCTAGTGGGGAGATAGAGATGCTGTTGCAGTTGATTGAGATAGATCGTGGTTCTTCTGTGGTCGAAAGTTTGGGGCGGATGCTTCGTCAGGCTGTGTGTATGAGTAGTCTCTCAAGTGCCTTCTTTCCCTTCCTATCTGCTTCTGGATGCATGAGGTGCTTATATCCGTCCTGATAGCGACGTTAAGGCACAAATTCGGGATGAGTTATCATCATGTTAGTAAGCGGGTAACGAAAGTAATGTAACGAACCTTTGCATGATGTCACGCCGATGCCAAACTAGATGTGTCGGTGGACGTGAACAGCATCACCAGATGACTAAATCTGGTGCACTCTGTGGACCAATGAACCATGGTACGAACAAGAGCGGCAACAGCGAGTTTGACAAAGGTGGAGAGGCTTGGAGAACAACTATTGAACGGACAACCGACACCGGTCAAGCAAGAGGAGCGTGTCGCGTCTCTGGAAGGCGATGCTGACACAGAAGAGAACGACGAACCCCCTCCGAGCTTCAGTGGAAAACTACAAAAGTTCCAATACAGCACCATCGCATCCACAGTGTCCTCAGGCCCTGACAAACCGCCTGCAGCAAGCACAACGACCACTCCAGCCCGCCGCGCCCTGAAGCGCACACTCGAACAAAGCGTCTCCACAGGCAACCCAATCATCAAATCCCCCTCACCAGCCAAGAAGCCCCGCCGCACGCCCAGCAAATACGCCCCGCCGTCCAAATACGCGCACCTCGCCCCCCTCGTAGACATCCTCGCCCCGAACCTCATCTGCGTCTTCGTCGGCACGAACCCGGGCATCCGCACCGCCGCCGCCGGCCACGCCTACGCCCACCCCAGCAACCTCTTCTGGAAGCTGTTATATAGTTCGGGGTGCACGGACCGCCGGCTGCGCCCCGACGAGGACGGCGAGCTGCCGGGGCTGTACAGTATGGGGAATACGAATATTGTGGAGCGGCCGACGAAGGATGCGGCGGAGCTGTCGAAGGAGGAGATGGCGGCGGGGACGGAGGGGTTGGAGGCGAAGGTCCGGAAGTACAGGCCGGAGGCTGTGTGTATTGTTGGGAAGGGGATTTGGGAGGCGATATGGCGGTATCGGTATGGGAGGGCGATGAGGGCGGGGGAGTTCAGGTATGGGTGGCAGGATGAGAGGGAGAATATGGGGAGGAGTGATGGGGAGGAGAAGGGGGATGGCGATGGCGATGGCGATGGATGGCGTGGGGCGAGGGTCTTTGTGGCGACGAGTACGAGTGGGCTGTCGGCTTCGACAAGACCGGCGGAGAAGGAGGCCATCTGGAAACCGTTTGGGGAGTGGGTGAAGAGGAGGAGGGCTGAGCGTGCGGCTGCTGAGCAAACGTGACCTACTCTACAACGATCACAGCACATGACATTGATTCTTAGGGACGTCGTAGCCTCGAACCCACTACCGGGAACATCACTAGTGTCTCGCAACCTGACCCAGTCATACTCAGTTCTATCATGAGGTCTCGACGCTGGTTCCGGCACGCCTGGCTGGAGGCTGGGGAAGCGAGGGTTCTCAACCGGTCCGAAATCCTGTCTCTCCCTCCAGACAGATTGGAGCACTGAAGGGACTGCTACGGGCCGCAGCTGGATGCGGTGTGCTGTGAGCTCAGAGATTGCGAGTACACCGCAAGATCATTCACCTCTTCGACGCTAGAAAGGCAGGTATTGGTGGTACGGCGTCAATTGAACCAACCCTGCCAAATGCTGCGGATTGTGGTATTCCGTAGGCCAGCAAAGAAGGCGCACGTTTGTGTGCGTGCGGACATAGAACTTGAGGGCGACTAGCAGAACGGTCCTGTGGGATGTTGATGGGAACTTTTCGTGTGGTTGTTTGTGATGTTCACCATCAATTTCGGCTACTCGATGTATTGTTGGCACAGCTAAATTCAGCCCATACGTCAGTAGATCGCGCATAATTAAAGATGGACGAACTGTTGTTCTTCCTATTTCGAGTCGCACTATTTCTAAGCAATCCCAGACCGCAAGAATGTCACTGTGATGTCCACCAGCAGTACGCCACCGATACATACAACCAGATTGTGGCTAACCCAACGCATCAACTTCCGAGGCAATTCTCACGTCAGCTATCGAGAGCACGCCCACCTGCTACTACTCCATACCGTCAATCTTCACTGCCTTGTTACGGCCTAACGGGGATGCTGTTCGTCCCGTGCATCAGCCTCTTCTCAATTGCTGACGTCTCCCGCTCCCAGCTGGCGGGAATACGTTGCAACGGTCATCAACCCTTTCTGTGGCCTGCCATAACCCTCCAGATGTCAAGCTCCCCCCTTCGGGACCATCTGCAGTGCCGATCGCAACCCCAACCTTGGTCTTGGGCTTCCCAAGCCGCCGGTAGGTTTCGCGTGCCCTTGCCCTGCCGGAACAAGCCTCGCGAGCTGAGAGGAGCTCCAAGAGACCGTGACGGCACCCATCACCTGTGGGGAGGGACAGCGTCATGGCGGACACCGTTCATTGTTTGCTACACCGCTCGCTTCACGCAAACGAAGGCACTCTTTTGAGGGGCCGCTGTACACAGCCTAATGGCGGGATATGCAGCCCTATCTTAGCATGACCGCTTATTGTTCCTTTGTGAGGGTGGGTATCGTCTGCTGCTTGAGTAATCTACATATCTGACATGGCTCTTCGTTTCTTTCTGTCGTTACATATGTCTACGTCTTCAAGTCATATGCATTTAAAGCGGAGGCCTGACCTCCAGACGCATCGATATCAGTCGAGCACCTCGAGTGTCAACATATTTACTTCTTCCCCCATAAGGCTTCAGCCTTCCATCTCTTGTTGTCGAAGTCACTGCACTTCTGCTCTGACAAAAAACCCTTCTGCTATCTCCTCAAACCCTCCTCCACGCATACGTCCTCGTTAGTCAAAATCATGTGCCTTCAAGTCATCGAGCGCTACGCCGCATGCCGCTGCCTCTACCACAAGCATGCCGTGGATCCTTGTCAGGCATACGGTCAGCGCGGCCATCCAGTTCAAGAGCGAACAGTCTTTGTCGGCTATGCCTGCTCAAGTCACTCCTCCTACAGGTCGGAGACCCAACCAGTAGCAGGACGAGGTATTCTGCCGGACTCTGGCTACTTTAGCGGCGCCCGTCGCCTTTGAAGCTCCATCTCTCCTAATCGAAATCGACAACCTCCTCACCTCCTCATCCTCTGCTACTACCTCACCTCTGACGGTACTGCTCTGCCTCCCGGCTCGAGGTCGAGCGTTCCTCTCGAGGGTTGACATCCACTCGACCACCCCTCTACGCAGGTGCTGCGTGTCTTCACCTACCGTATCACATTGATTTGTCCGCACCCTCATTAGCGTTCAGCGGCATTGGCATGGAGGTCTTTGTTTGGAGAAAGCTGAGGTGATTTACGAAGCGGACGGTCGTTTCAAGAAACTCAAAGCGAGCGTTCTGTCGCAGCTGCGTATTGCATAGCGTATTGGAGTTCTTGTTGCTCAGCTTTCATACTTGGCACGGTGGAGACAGTCGTTCTTTCCATGTCACTGGCTTCTACTGATTGATGCTCTCCGCTTCTTCCTTGTCCTGAAACAACTCTTGACGGGCCACGCGTTGCTCTCCCAACTACATGAGTCAACGCGTTCGTATTCACCGAGTAGCAGAGTTGGAACTGATAGATATCTTTCCATCACATTCCGTCAGCCCCAGGCAGCCATGCAAGCTATTCAAGAAACAGTGAAGCCGAACGAAACGCCGGGCGCAACTGACGTACCAAGATCGGGAAACCAGATGCAGCCAGCGTGATGTCGCATCATCATGCCTTGCTCGGCTTTCGCCTCTTTTAGCCTTCCCGCTGCAACCTTGCCGCTAGTGATTAGTTAAATCTCCCCGCCATTGTGAGATGGAAAAGCGCAGGCACAGCTGCTTTGCTCGATGGAGAAAACCGGTGAGGGGCACGTTGTAGCGCCTTACGATGCCTCACCTCTCCCCCCGATGGCTACAACAGCTGTCCCACCCAACCTAAACGCACCATACGACACGCAAACCAACCCCAATTATTACCACTGACTCTTACTACCTGGGCTCTCACGGTCAGACACACCGTGTTCCCGCCAAGGCCGCAACCAGCTCTTCTTTTCCTTCCCGTCATCCCTTCCGTAAGGTTACCTCGGCCCCTCCGAAGATGGAGTCAGAACTGACTTCGCTCAGGGTCCACAGGATCACGGAAGCGCGGGGCCGCGTGCATGGCCCCACGCATCCTGGCAAGGCACGTGTGAACACTTGGCCCCATCTCTTATTGTTTACCTAAACGGGGTGATGTACATTGCGGCGAGTATCACGAACTCGCTTGCCAAACTCATCAGAAGTGAAGGTCATAAATTGTGCTCGCTCCAGCTCTATCGTCATTCACTTCAAGATCTCCTCTCTTTCTGCTTGAACCTGGATTTGCTCCCGCCAGCGCCCAGTTGGCCGAACAGAAGGGATGGGTTGCAGGCCGCCAGATCTTGCTCTCGAGAAGAAGCAAAGGTTAGTGTGCAGAGTCGGGACGCTAGACACGCCTCTTTCCCGACTGTCGGTCCCTTTTCCCGCTTTTCCCCCCCTTTTTTCTTTTTCCTTTCTTTTTTTCCCCCCGAGAGGGTCAGCATGAGGCTCAATGCGAGCCGTCCAATATGCCACACTCACGACCACACACGTCAGGTCAGACAGAAGGCGCTGCTGGGTAGATGAGACGGTGACATCGAGCTTTATACCAGGTTCTGGTGCGGTAAGCAGACATGACTGAGCTAACGGATACTTGAGGTCCCAGCGAAGTGTGGACGCTTCCTGGCAAAGCTCAATCCTCACTTGGACTTGAGGTCGTAAGGAATACCCTGACATTGCTCTGCCAGTAATCAAGGCACGGGTCAAGGATGACATCTTCCCGGATACCTCTATTCCCTCGTACAGAACACCCCATCATCAAGTGCGGACTTCACCGTAGCTTGCTGGTGGTAGACGTACTAGTCACAACTCCATCACGGCCCTATGCATGCGTTGTCACGTGGTCGGGAACAGAAAATAACACGACAGCTTGTACGCTTGTTTGATTGACCGCTACGCTGGTGCTACATCTGAAGCCGTCACGACATCCGTCAACACCATGTCACGTGTGCGAGCGCCAGTGCTGTTGATCCATCTCAGAACAGGTCGAGCAGTGTACGAGGCTCGTGCTCAAGATTGCCCTTCCCCTAGTCCTGCCTCTTCTTCTTCTTCTCGCAGGACTTCTTCACCCTCTCCCTCAGCTGCTTCTCCCCCTCTCCTTCAGCTCCTCGCTGCCCCTCCTCATCTATCCCCACTGCAGGTCTCCCGGTTTTCACCTCTCCGATAACCGGAAGCGCAGTACGCTTGCCACTCAAAGCCGCCCAGTGCAGCGGGCTCGGAAACGAAGCGACGTGCGGCACGATCGGACCTGCGGAACCAGCTGCAGCCCCAACCCGCCGACACAGCCGTCGCCTCAAATCGAACAAACGAAATGAGCGAGCGATGTAGGTTCCCCTTTTTTACTCGAGGAGCAACATCCACCATCCGCAAGAAAACGAAAGAGAAAAGAAGATCCGTTCATCCTCAATCCAGTTCAGCCGCATCCCATCTAGCGCACCACAACCCCCTGCCTCCTCGTCGTCCTCAGCTTGTAATTTTCCTCCTCGCTCTCAGACGAGCAACTTGTACTATCGTCCGAGTAGCCGCACCTTGACCCGCCGCAGTCGAGCTTGACGCGGTTGCCGGAGCGCGTGATGCCGTAGCGCTCGCAGGTGCAGCAGCTCGACGTGCTGGACACGCTGCTCGGGCTGGAGCTGTTGCTGCTGCGGCTGCTGCGGCTGGTGAGCGAGGGCACGTCCGACCCATCGTCCGAGGCGCTGTCCTCGGAGTCCGTCTCGTCGGAGTCTTCTTCGATGGTCGTCCGGCTGAAGCGGCTGGCTAGCTGCTCCATTGTCGCCTGGGAGTAGTTTTCGGCGACGAGGTGCCGGACTTGGTCGGGTTTGTAGGGCTTCGGAGACTGTATCTGGGAAGGCGAGAGGGCGCGGCCTTTGGGTATGTCGCGGGAGATGCGGCGGTTGTGTGCCTTGGCTTGCTCTCGCGTCGGCGCCACGGTTTGGGTCTTTGCGGCAGGGGCCTTTCCGGCAGGTATGTCGAGAATATTCAGCTTGCGGCCAGTGGTCGGTTCTGTGGTGAATTCGCGGGCTGGGTCATGCGAGACATGGTATCCATCAATGATATACTACGCGTGGTTGTCAGCGGATGTTGTCAACGCGATCATCAGGCAAGCAGAGCATACATAGTACCAGTACCGCTGACCCTGCTTCAATGTTGAGCCCTGAAAGCGGAAGGTGCCTTTCCAACCACCAGCCTTGGCCGAATCCTTGGAAAGCGGAAGCTGACCAGCATAATTATCCCATGAACCGAGTAGATGAACGGTCTTGCAGTTGGCAGAAGTGCGAAGGGTGAAGTTCAATTGAATCGCCGACATTGTGAATGTTTCGATTAATCAAAAGAAAACTGTGCAAATACGAAAATGATTGTGCTTGGAGTTTTTGACAGTTTTACTGAGCAAGAAGAGCTGTAAATTAGTGTTTAGTGTCGACCGGCGACGAAGAATTAGATAGTGATTGTATTAGAGTATAGTAGTAGTATAAGCAATGAGCACCAGGCCCGTAGAAGACAAAGAAGAAACAGAAAAAAAGGATGTTTGAAACAACTCAAAAAACAGCTCTTGGATTTGGCAGGCTTGCTGAAGAGGAAAAAGAGAACCAACGAGCGCAGACGCGCCCTTCTTAAGCTTCGTTACTCCGCATCGGCATGCTGGCGGCGGCCGGGAGAGCCATGCCTGATTTCGGCCGGACAGCTGCAGTTGCTGAGTGCCAGATGCAGAGAGGTCGAAAGCCCATGTGCAGTGCCAGCGGTTGCGCAAGCTTTGCGAGTGGTTGGAGCTGAGCGATGGCGTTGTGCTGCATCCAATCACGCTGTTGCATCGTAAGCGCCGCATCTTGAACCTTGCAACTCAACCCAACCCGCTGCAAATCACGGTGACCGGCGTGCTAATCGTGCATCACACTGCATGTCGAATGTGGAAGCCAACATAGGGGCGGGCATGATAAGTGTGCCTTGGTGAGCGTGCACTACGAGATACCTCTGCCACCATCACCTCTACGCCGCCCCACAATCTCCAGGACGTGATCATGCGATCGCGAGACAGACTAGGCTTTGGGCCAGTCATATCAAGATATGGCGGTCCATCACGACGCAATCACTTCGATAGTATGGGCGGTTACGCATGAGAGAGTGAACGGGCTGACAGCAGACAAGGCTATTCCACCGGTGCTGACAAGGATGCTCTATCTTCAGCGTCAACGATGCCGGCGAGAGCATTGTTAATCGTGAAGGGATTGACAGTCTCCCGTGAGCGATCGAGCTAAAGCAGCACATTGCAATGCCATGAATTGAATCAGGAGTCTGCCAGAACGAAAGTCACCACAGATGGAGACAAAGTGGCACCCACGCCTACGCGCTTGATGTGAATACCGCTGACAACACAACGGAATTACCGACGAAGTCGTGCTCACATTTCCAGGGTATCCTGACTTGTCAAAACTGGCGAATAGCAAAGTTCCCAGAACGGGCTCACTACGCCTCGTGCAGACCAGATGCTAACGTCGTCAACCCTATCCCTTCGGCTGGGAAGGCATCCCAGACACGTGAAACCCCAGCCAATAAGCGTTCCACAGCTAGACATGTCAAGTTGAGGTGCACACCCACCAGCCCAAGGGATACTGCGAGGCCGAGCCAGGTTGGTGAAGGAGGAACCAATAGCCCTTCGCATGAGCCATGAGCCTAAGGGACGGTAAACTTGAATTGATGTGACGTTTCTCGCTCCACCGGTAATGCTCTCAGCCTCTTCCTCTCCGCAGCTCACTGGGCCGACCTATCAGCAGCACCACTTTCAACGTGAATAAGATCCTCGCATGCGGATCGACAGAGGAGAGCGGAAGACCTTGTCACGGCCGATTTTCCCAACTGTAAGGTTATTGCACGAGTTCACCGTTGTGGCTGTAGTAGCGGAAACCGAGGGAGCCGTCCAACCCTTGAGATTTGAGTTTTTACAGCTCAGAGGTGCATGTGTAATCATTGGGTTTGCTATACGATGCGCCAAGACCATCCGGAGTAGATAAGCGACAAGGATGTTTCGCATGAATGATGAGACATGGACGGCCGATTGGAAGCCTTCGTGGTTGGGGTCTCATCCTTTCGAATCATTTCGAACTCGCCTTGAACTTTGGCCGTCCCTAGGCACATAGTAGCTCTTGCTGGTGGAGTTCGTCTACCCAAAACCACTCTTCCGTCTATCAAGGAATTACCCTAGAGCAGGGCAACATCTTTCCGCATGCCTGCTCCACGGCCTTGGGGACTGTAGAGTCGGACTCCCCAGTTAGTGTCTTTGTCCAGTATCATCCCTAGCAGCGTACTCTGGCCATGCTCTGAACTGGTTGGATTACCACTCTAATCGACAGGTAGTTTGAAGCACGCCTTGCCTCATCTCAGCCCAGGGAATGGATTATCATTCCAGGTGCTCCAGGCCACCATTGCCGTGCAAGGCTTCGCGAGTGTCTTGCGGTTCCACTCAGGTCCATCTATGAGGCCAGACGGCAGCCTCAACTGAGAACCCTCGCGAAGCGTGACCATGTGCCCGGAATGAGCTATGAGAGCGCTGCCTGAGAAGCGGAATGCACCCTATCCC
>JAKLMF010000625.1:0-12289 GCA_022813555.1 Botryosphaeria agaves | reverse complement strand
GTTCAAAGGAGCAATTTCAGCTTCAACACTCAAGGTTGGGAAGTTGTCAAGGAGCTTTCCAATTGTGTGACCCATCTTGTTGTTGTGCACTAGCTGCCCAATCTCGGCAGCCTCCATATCTCGCAAGGACTCGATCGAAGAAACAGAGCTCTTCTCATCTAGGTTCCTTAGTACGGGTTCCGGTAAATCGAACTGGTGGAAAGGATGCTGATAAGGCCAAATCCGCTTCTCGATGGACTTGCAAAGAGAAAGCAATACCAGACACTGATATCCCCAGCGCCGGTTAAGTGCAATCATGAACAGCGCTCGGCATATACGTGCGGCATTCTGCGCAACATACGCAGTATCTGACACGAGAGTGTAGTCTTCAAGACGGGCCCTCGAGATGTAAGATTGCAGAAGCACGTTGGTCTTTGCATGGCGCGTACCAAGCCCACCCTCAATTTGACATGGCGCAGCTTCATTCTTGAGTCTTGATAGTTCCTTCTCTTCAGTATCACGCGACTGAATATTATC
Organism: Botryosphaeria agaves; assembly: GCA_022813555.1. Classification (NCBI taxonomy): domain Eukaryota; kingdom Fungi; phylum Ascomycota; class Dothideomycetes; order Botryosphaeriales; family Botryosphaeriaceae; genus Botryosphaeria; species Botryosphaeria agaves. Next base: position 11,773 of record JAKLMF010000625.1, on the reverse strand, counting down.
GAACTCTCCGCTCATGCTGATCATCTTGAGCACGTCGGCCTCCGTTGCACGCGGTCGCATATAGGTATTGAAGATCTCAATACTCGTTTGCAGAACGTAGTACTGACTCGCGATACGGCCGACATCTTTGGCTCGAAGCTCCTCGGTTGTCTCGTTAAAGATTATCATCTGACTTTGCTGGAGTACACGGGCCGCATCAATCACCAGTTTTCTCCGGCGCTGCACGAGCTGCGGGTCGTCGCGGATCTCAGCCCAGTCTATACCGTACGATAGTGGGTTTCTTTGCATACGGACAAACAGATAGGAATAACCGATCCATTGGACTGCTTCCGGAACCGAGGTCACGGTACCAAGTGCGATCTCTGCATTCAGATTGTCGACCAGCTTCCTCGAGAAGTTTGACTCAATTGGTTGTTGCTGGGTCACGGCTGTGAGGTAGTGCTGGAGCTTATCATGTGTGGTGCAGATGAAGCCAATACCGGTATCCTGGAATTGAGGTCTACCCGCACGCCCAAAGATCTGCAAGACATCAAGGATTCCCACGTCGACAAACTTGCCTTCTTGAGCACTGTATAACTGTGTACCCTTGATGACGACAGCAGCAGCGGGTAAGTTAACACCCCAGGCCAGTGTCGCTGTACAGCAAAGAACCTTGATGACTCCTTCCGCAAATAAGCGTTCGATGAGGTTACGATCGGATCTCGGCATGCCAGCGTGGTGAGTACCAAGCCCCTTGGGCAACAGCTCTCTCAATTCGCGGCCTCTCGAATTTCTCATGTCTCTAACTGCGGATTCGTATCCTGGGTGGCCGATAGGGTCGAACAACTCAGCGCATTGCTCGTCCATCGCCTTCTCATACAAGTTTCTGGCCGTGTTGAGCGTATCTTTCCTCGAGTGGACGAACACCATCACCTGATGGCCCAATCGAAGCATATCCGTGACTTTCTCGAAGGCGACCTGTTCAAGGTTGTCTCTTGACGTCTTAGTGCCGGGTTTCCCTTTCACGCCCACAAAGTGCTGCTCTAATGGCACAGGACGGAACGAGGCATCGAAATAGAACAAGCCAGCCATGCGGTTGACCTTTAGGAAGTCGGATACATCGACGTAGTTCGGCAGTGTGGCAGACAGACCGACAATGCGAATGAGGGACTGTGTGCTCTCAACTTGCCGCTCAGTTCGAGCAACAAGAGATTCTAGTACTGCGCCGCGCTCGTCATGCAGCATGTGGACCTCATCGATGATAAGCAAGCGGACTTTCTGTACAAGCTCAGTGTCTCCAGTGCTCTTGCGTGTCACAACGTCCCATTTCTCAGGCGTAGTGACGATGATCTGGGTTTGGACGATCTCCGCTTTCGTCAGCTGCATATCACCAGTCAGCTCGCGCACCTGGATGCCTAGCCAGGCGAGGCGTTGTCCAAGCTTTCCAGTAATCTCTGCAGCCAATGCTTTCATTGGTGCTACATAGACGATCTTGAAATCCTCAGTCCGCACGACAAAATCCCTCGCATCCGGTTCATCAACAGGACTAGGGGTGATGTTCTTGGCAATGGTATTCAGAATTGTAAGCATGGCTGCGTCCGTTTTACCCTGTCACACACATCAGAATACGACTGAGTCAGTATCCGAGAATGGCAGGCTTACCGCTCCGGTTGGCGCACATATTAGCATATTCTCGCTGGTTCTGTACGCGACAGGATACACAAGGCTTTGCATGCGATTGAGAGCCTTGTAACCCTTGAAAGTTCGTTTACAAAGACCATCAAGGTCCTGGATGTCAACGAGCTTCTGCCCTGCAGCTAGAGTGCCCACTTTGGCTGCAGGTATAGAATACTCTTCGTACTTCTGCACAAGCTGTAAGACACGTGGCTGCAAGCTGAACGACTGATGTACATACCTCATGTTCTTCGCGCTTGCTGCCAACTGGGAGGGCATACTGCTTGCCATGCGAAGAGAGCATATTGCCTGCCTCGTGAGCCCTGTAGATGTGCGGGTACTGTGCATCTGTGCGATTGACACTTGCGGCGAGGGTAGCGTGCTTATGCTCATGATCCTGTCGGCGTAACGCTTCTTCTCTTTCTTGCCTTGTCTGTAGGCGTCCGACTACGCCATCCTCTTGTCGGGAAGCGCTACTAGGTCTGATAATTTCCCGGCGATGAGCTATCAGGTCGGCTACCATATCAAGTTCCTCGTAGCCCAAGATATCGGCCAGCATCATCTGCAACTCTTCATCTATTCTCATTGTTAGCATCATTTGACAGCTTGAGCAGATGGTAGTGCTCACTATTGCTGTCTGATGCTAATACTGCAGAAACCTGCTCTTGCAGAGCCTGAGCATCAAGGCCGGACGCATGCTGAGCGGCCGCTTGACAGCGCTTTCTTAGCCACTCTTGATCGTACGCTTTTCCATCAGGAAACCCATCCACGTAAGGCACGTCGGAACCATCCAGCTGGTCGCTGCTGTACTCTTCGTCTTCTGCATCGCTGATCAAATCCCAAATGTCATCCCCGCTGGCCGTGCCAGAGAGGTCATCGTCGTCAATAACGATATCATGACCATATATTTCGGCCTGGTCGCTAGACTGAGGCAATTTCAGCTCTGCGATAGCAGCCCGCATGGCAGCCAGCTGCTCGAGCCATTGCGACTGTGCGGTGTCGACGGACGGAGACATGGTTCCTGTGCAGGCGATAATCTCTGGAAAAGCGACGAGTGTAACCTCCCCCGAAGGTTGTAGACTTGGTCAGGCTGTCAGAGGCTTTGAAGCAGCTGAAGAACGTTCGCAAGACGTCCGAAGGCGTTGGTGAATCGTTGGTGTCAGAACAGCCTTGACATGTACGACTCGAGTCAGTGTGGTTGCATGTGCGCCCACTCACGACTCATGCTGTGACGTTCCTCTTCGTCACTCAGTCTGAGCATACATGAAATAGGTACCAGTTGAAATTACACTTGCAGAGCCACCTCAGTCACCATACAAGCAAGCAAGATCTCCTGTCATTGACATCGAACCTAGAAACCTAAAACCATTCTTCTCATAAACTACTTCATAAGGAGAGTCATCATGCCACGAGACGGCACCGGAGCTAGCGACAACGCTATTGAGGCCGGGCACAACATAGTCCACGGGGCTGGACAGGAGCAGGTAAGCTTCCAGTGGCATGATATCAGCACCATGGGTCTTATATTGCATTACTTTCACAAAATCTCCATCGTACTATAAAGTAGCATCTTGTGAATCTTGTTGCACCGTCATAAAATCTTGTCATATATAGAGTATGCTGATATATTCTACACAGTCAGACCATGTAGCACGTGCCGACAAGACCGCAACCCCTCCGCCTCAAGAGAAGGGCGACGGAATAGAGGGCATGGGCGCTAGCGGAGGCGGGAGTGTGGGTGTTGGCAACACTGGTCAGGGCAAGGGACCGCTGGACCACGAGGTGACGAAGACGGGCAGGAAGTCGGGGTTTGATGTTTGAGCGAGTGTCGAGAAGTTGTGAGAGGATGAGCTGCAGAGATGTCTATGGAAGGAGTGACGGGGTTCAAAACAGAGCAGAGCTGGATTGCTAGGTCGGTTCCACAGGTACCGTAATGCTGCTGGACGATGGAGGTTTGCTTGCACGTAAATGAAGTCATGAGTGTAATGAGAGTTCCTCTTGTCAATACAAGGGCCCTAAGCATATGCAAGATACTAGAAATGAGATAGTCTCATATGCGTGGACTGGAGTTATCTCGACTTGTTTTGTGAGAAAACGGTGGCGTAGGCATACAGAAGACGGGCTGAACGTAGACAAGATTCAGTTATATAAGACGGTTCTACCTTATCCTTTTTGACACAGTGTTTGTGTTTCTGGCTCCGTCCATTTCATGAATCTGCGGAGACTGGGGAGCACTTTGACCACCAAGATCCACCTTCGGCCCTTAGTTCTTCCGACCAGACATTTGCATCTCCTCCATCACCCATCGCGCAGCCATCGACAATCTCAAGCCAAACCAGCATCCTCATCGCCCTCACCAACACAAGCACCGCCTATCCAGCGCTTATCTCCCACGGCCTCCCCGCGCCACTCAATCCCAACTCAATACCACCCCTCCGTGTCATACCCCCAAAATGCCCGCCAAACGAGTCCAGTATCAACCAGGTCCTGCTCAGCGCGAGCCCGGCTATGCACGCGCCGTTATCAGCGGTCTTGCTGCGCCGGAGAACCGGGGCGTCGTAACGGCCGTTGGGCTCTTCATTGTGGGTTCTTTCCGACAAAGGTCGCGGTAAGCGCAGTAGCAGGATGATGTGCTAACGTTGGGTGCGCAGGCCGGTGTCGCGTTCTTGCAGAGTAGCTGGAGCGAGTTCCTGCTGCCTGCTTAGACACGGTGTCTCGAGTGTTGTTGTGCAGAGTTTTGGGGACGGCTAAGGGGAGAGCGGAGAAGGCGGAGGAGATGTTGTATGATAGGGCGGTTGGCGGATACCCGTTTGTTGCTGGAGGCATTGGAGCGGTGCGAAAGCAAGACGGCCGGGCTGGGTGGTGGTTGTCCGAGCATGTGTAAAATACATCACAGCATTGGGACGGCGTATTGGGAAGGCATGGTTGTAGAGAACATATTCGCAGCTCATTGCATTGTGCAAACGCCATAGCCGAACAACACGTATCGGCTGTAGAAGTAGGAAAGGATCTTCAGGCTGTACTTAGCATGTGCATGGAAGGCGACGCTTGGCCTTGTTGAGCAGTCGTGGGCCATAGATATCAATGTCTCCTCCGGCAAAGAGAACGACTAACCAAGAGGCTGACCAATTTATACCACCAGCGGCTCACTCTCACAACCACATAAGGCAGCGAGACATCTAGTACGAGAACATTCGCCTTGATATACCACCATATTCATTATATGACTGTGTCTCACATCTTGTCTATGATTCCCATCATCAATTCACGTCGATTTGCTCCAATTATGGCTTCGGTGGTAGTATAAGATAGCTTACTCGTCGCCCCTATCGAGACTGTTGGCTTAGACGAGTTCGGAGATGCGGGCGAATGGATTCCTTATGGATACGTATTCCCGCAATCATGTGTAAGAGAGAACAGCATATGACAGAGCTGGACAATGGAATGATGCATGCGAGTCGAACGAGATGGTTCGCATTGGAATCCCCACAAAAACGGGTGGTGCTCATCCGTCCAGAATCGAAGACTTTGTGTACCACGACCAAGACCTCATTGTCGATCTCTTGTGACTTCGCAGATAGACCATGTTCAAACACAAGTTAGATCCGAAAGATTCGGTAGCTGGTATAAGGAACTGTAACCCACGTCCGAGGAGAACACAAACAAAAGCAACGATGAGGACATGACCTAAGGGGTTGTGTTCGAACATTTGTAACCAGTCTCACCTCAAACCTACCAGCTGCTTCAGCACTAGTGTTACCAGCAGCACATCCTTATCTCTGTAACGATGGCATGTTCAGATGCCAGCATGACGATACCACATATCAGTCGTAGCAGCGACCGAGCGTCTCTTTCACTGGCTCAGTGTCTATGCACCATCAACACGGCTTGTACCCATATACCACTCACTGACGCAAGATTGACCCAGAGCACGACGCAAGATTGACCCAGAACACAACCCAAGGTTCCTCCCGCTCCCACGCACCTCATCGGCCGCCAAGATCCCACGACACCCACCACACGTCCAACCCTCCGCGGCCGCATAGCGGGAACCGGCAGTAACGGTATATCCGACCGCGGAAGTACAGTTTGCGTGACCAACTCCGACAAGCACCGTATCCCCACAACGCAATGAAACGCGGAGAAGCAAAACTTGGGGATGCTACCGACCGCGGAAGTAACTAACAATCTGACTGCTAACAACGCGCCAACCTCACAACACACGAAACGCGGAGAAAGGCAAACCTGGGGATTGCTAGAGGTAGGCACCAACCGAACCGACTGCTGACATGAGTGGACTGCCAAGATGGTGCCTGGGCTGAACATTATTGCGCAGCAGCTGACGCATACTCACGTGGCAGCCTTGTGACCGCCCTTCGTGTCATCCGCGTAGCAGGCAACGGCGGAGCTACCGTCGCTGCGCATTGTCTCCGAGGCGCGGCCAGGTTCGCAAGCTCACTCAGGCAGCGACACTCGACATCCATACGCTCAGGCTGACATGCTGTGCTCCCCCTTCGCTCCTCCTCATTCCCTAACAAAGCCATCTTCTATGTTGCGTCGAAACCACCTCTTCTTTCCTTCTCGATCGATGATGCGTACCACCTTAGTATACCTCCCTCTTGCGTCATCCAACCACATGCCGATCCCTCTTCCAAAAACCCTCTCACATGGGTCCCGCCCGGCACCTCGGCTTTCCGGCAGCGGCCCTACGCACGCACCGTTAATCCCAATCGCGCGTGATGACGCTAAACTCTAAAACGTTTCAATGCTTGGTGGCTTGGCGATGCTAGCGCGCACGGCTGGAGCGGCGTTTAGGGCATCCCAGCCACGGCCGTGCCGAGCAAGTCGCGCGGCGCGGGTTCCAGCTCGTGCGTCTGGCTGCTGAGGTGAGCATGATGGCTGGGCTTTTGACTCAGAGCCGCTGGCCATGACAAATTCAGATACCGTGGGTCTAGCGATGGTTTTTTGCAGTGTGAAGTTTGGAGGGGGTTTGGTCAGCACAGATATGTCGCACGAGAGTCTGGAACGAAGAAGATGATTACAATCATGATTAGATATTTTTTGGTGCTAGCTATCGCGAATTCTCGACCCCAGCAGATGTATGCTGAGGGAGAACTGGCTTGTTGCTCATCCGACTGACCGCACGCTGGCAGTCACGATTCCTGAGAATCTCCACCACGAATGCTTCCCCATACCCATGCCCACATGCTCCGTCCAGACTCGCTGTGACATGATTGAAGATTAAAAGAAAATGACCTGCAGCTTTCTTGAGTGGAAATGTGCCCCATGCAGCTTCTCGCTGCTCCCATGTGAAAGTAAAGAAAAGAAAACCAGAAACTCCTAGACCAACGCCATGCTGAAGAGGAAAACGCCCGCTCGTCCTTGCAGATTGAATCGATTCTGAAACGCAGATGAAGACATCGTAACAATCGAATCAATCGCTAGCAAGCAGCGATCATCGGCGTATTCCTCTCGGGTATAAAGTACCCATCCTGCGACAGTGCCGCCTGCTCCTCCGGCGACAGCTTCGCGCTGCCCTGGTCGAAGAAGCCCGTCGTCGCGATCGCCTGCCTCTGCTGCTCCGTGAAGTGGAGCGCTGGCTGCGGCGGCGAGGCGGGCGGCGAGTCGTCATCCGAGTAGTCGTCGTCGTGGACGAGCTCGGGCGGCTGGAGTGTGGAGGAGACGCGGGTCAGGGCGTGCTCCTCGTCGTCTTCGAAGTCCTCGTAGTACTCGGCGTCGTCGTCGACGTCCATCTCGGTGGTTGTGACTGTGATTGGTGAAGACGGTAGCCGGCGGACGCTGGGCCGGATCATGTCGAACTCGGCCTCGTCGTACTCGGAGTCGCTGTCGGATGACTCGGAGGCGTCGTCTGCGTCCTCCTCCTCGTCGTCCTCATCCTCAACAATGGTGTCGGCCCACTGGATGTGCCGTGGCTCCTCAGCCTTGGCGGCCTTGCGGACTGTCTGGTTGAACCATGCCTCCTGCTGCCGCTCAGCATCCTGGAGCTCGAGCATGAGAGAGTCGAGGAGGTTGGCGTGGCCGACGAGAAGCCTCAGGTTGTGGTCTGGTCGGCAGGCTTCCTTGCCCAGCTTCGACCTGGCCGAGGCGGCGATGTAGTAGGTTTGCGAGAGGCTCATCTTCTGCTTCTTCTGTGGTGGAGAGGGCTTTGGGTAGTAGCTCTGAGTGGTCTCGGCGGAGAAGGGCTCGAACGAAGATTGATGTCGTAGAAGGGAAGGCATTGTGACTGTAGATATTTGATCCGGGTGCCTGAGATTGCGCGAGTCAGTGCCTGATTTGACCGGATGTCATGGATGACTAGTACATACGGAAGTGTTGCGTTAGGTCACTACAAAGGGCGGCCAATGAGGCGGAAGGCGGTATGCCGATGCAGGGCAAGGTCCGTTCAGTGGAGCTATGTCGTCGTCGACACGGAAAATTTGCTCGACGGTTGCAGAGTTTGTTGTTAGTGTTGGTGTTTAGGTTGTGTGAAGAAGTTGCTGGAAGATGAAGCCCTTCTGGAAGTGCGAGACGAGGCATCTTTATGAATGCTTGTGTGTCAGCCATGCGATGGAGATACAGATACGGAAAGACCGGACTTACGTTGGTTGCGGTCACGGCGGTCGGTCGGTCGGTGCGCATGGGTGCCTGCTCGGGCGCGAGAGCAGCGCCGATCAAGGTTTCGTCCGCCCAACCCCTGCGCCTGCAGCTAACTCACTTACACGGAAGCCATCCACACACCGCTATGTCTCCTTTGGTGTCCGCTCAGCCCTAGCACGAATGGCTTCGCTGCGACGCTGCTTACACAACTTCCCGGCCGTATCATCGTCGTCGTCTCCGCGCTCGCGCTTGTTCGTCATTCATTCGTCGCTTTGAAATGCACGCAGCGCGACCAGTCATGAGCATCATCATTATCCTCTCCTTGACTCACACGGACGTTCGCCTGTATGATTCACTTCGTCCGGTCGCATTCATGCACAGTCGCTTGTGAGGCGCTACATGTATCCCTAGGCCGACACCACAGGCGAGGAGTACGCAAGGGCGTGCCTTGTGGACACCTGGGCAGGCGGTCTCTCCCTCAGCCCGCCCGCTGGCGTTCCTTTGAGGCTGTCGCTCCTGTCGCTCCTGTGCTTCTCCGCCCCGCCAAGGTACATGGCGCGCACACTGAAGGTAGCGCTGACAACTGTACCTATGCATGGTAACAATCTTACCTGTCTGAGCCTCCTGTGCGGCTGCCTGCCTCTGTAGCGAGAGGGTGCAATCTCGTGGTAAGCCACGAATGAAGCCGTTGCAAATGGCCCTTTGATAGTGCATCGCCTGCGGGAACGCCGCCTATACGGGCGTTATGGGTGGCATCCGTTCTAGCTTCCTTGCTGCTACTGGAGTTAAGGTTGCAATTAGCGGCGCTCTTTGTCTCGTACTTAGCACCGCCTTCTGGTTCCTGACTGTGAAACACGACTGTCTTGGATGAGGCATTCCAGAGCAGTGCGTGATTGCGATGAGTCGGATGAACAGCGTGCATGACCGCCGGGCAGCAGACACGCACCGAACCCGTCGCTGGCTTCACGGCAGCGTCTAGATGCCCGAGACCTTGGAGGAGCGTTGTCTGTTGCGGCCGACAGCTTGCTTCGCGTTCGCGTTCCTTCAAGCGGGGTGAAGAGTTCGTCCGCTCGGCGGGAAGGGTTTGAAACAATCCATGCACCACCGGCCGACCGACTCGGGCTTTGATGGTGCACGAGTTCCGAGGCCACGACAAAGCACGATCGCGGATGACCATCGCGCATGCCAACGTTCGGCATGCAACAGCTCTCACAGCGGGTTAGATTTCATGTTCGATGCAGAGTTCCATGAGAAGGCATTGTTGCCCATGCAAGCAAGCACGTCGCCGAACCATTCACCGGATACGGTAGTTACAGACGACTGCTTGTTGTTCAGGCAGCTTACTGCTGCAGACACCACCATGATCCTGGGAAAGGGTACATGGAGCGGTCGCTGACAAACGGAGAACAAACACATTGCTGTTGAAAGAGCGGGGTTAGAGTTGGTTTGCTCAAAGGCAGAAACCCACGCACCGCAGCAACCGTGGCTCACCGCAGACCGATGCGAAACCCTTACCGTGGACGAGCTTGGGTTTCATGCAGTGGTTTGACGGCATGTAACCTCTCGCTGCAGGCGTTCGCTACAGATTGGTATCGTGACCATGGAATCGTGAACACATCTCGAGCATCAACAAACGCGTCAAACGGACCTTTGCATCATGCGATCGCGCTCACTAATCGACTCGTCTTGGTGAGTCAAGCGACTGTGATTCCTCATCGAGCCTAAGCAGAAGAGGGAACCTCTTGCAGTTCACGACTTCTCGGCAAGCACGGACGAAGCTCGGCGGTTGATGCTCAGGTAATCATGTCAGCCCTACCAGGAGCTGCATGTAACACAGCAGCCCGAAAGGGTAAGTCCAGCTCACCGCTCGGCTGAAAACCAGCTGCATGCCGCAGGGTTATTAGCCCTGACGACCACTACCACCACTCGGTGAAGGCCGAGCAGCGAGAACCAACAAGCTCATGTGGAGCATGTGGAGAAGTGGCTTGAGCCGCATCGCGTGGTCCGAGTGAGCCCCTATATATTCTCATTGCTACCTTCCACGCAGGTACCATTCGATTGATTACAGGTGAGGGCGCATACCGTATCGACCTGAGCCAATATGAATTTATGTTCTCCCGGCACGCTTCAGCTGCGACAGGAACGCCATGCTCGCTTACCACGTGGTTGCCCGGCCACCACTTGTGGATGGTCTGGACTTGTCGTGTTTCATTTGCAACGGCTGGGATCAGTGTTTAATCGAATGGCTAGCTGAGGGCCTTGGCGATATGTTCTTTGCTTGCGGATTTGAGTCGTGGCAGAGGTATCATCTTTGCAGCTTGCATCGCCCTGGTGAGATCCTACTCCTGTTTGAAGCTGACGGGAGATCGTGTCATCTTCGGTAGTGCTTAATGATAAGATAAACAAGAGGGAGTATCCGCCGCATGTCGATGGCAAGAGAAGATTATATGCTCCTCGTTCCTCTCGGGTCCCCATAAACTGAGTGCTTCAGCTCCGAATGCACAGCCTCGAATATACCAACACTGAACGTCTTGTTCGACTTCAGGCGCGCCGTTCCTTCATCTTACACATATTAATGTGTAACTATGCGGACATGGTGTCTGTTACAATCCTTAACGGACCCAGACCTAACAATCCTGAAGTCATTGCTTGGATGTGATACGGCACCAAGGAAGGATTATTCCATCATTCAACTTCATTTGTCCGCCGCTCGTGAGCAGGTATGCACGCTTCAAGAGCAAATCATGTAGCCAGTCAGAGCGAAAGACGTAGTCATCTCTCATTCGCGAATGCAGAACGCCCTACGAAAGCAAACTGAGGAGGACCAGCTCAGTTTTCCGTCAGCGAGTGCATCACATTCTGTCGGGTGTTTTGTACCTGTGATTTACGATCCTTCCCTTCGCTTGAACTTGGAGCACGTCCTGCATGCGCAGCTCAAGTAGACCATCGCAGGCTGGCACAACTGGTCACGTATGAACGCCCTTGTTCTTTGCGTTCTCTTCGTTCTTCGACCTACAGCATTCACTCACACGTGCCTGCATCATACTCGGACGATGCACCGCCAGAGTCATTCGTGCATGAGAATTAGATACAGGAAGAGAGGGACATGGACAATCTGACCACTCTGTAGGACCTAAATGTCAAACTGCTACACGACCAAGACCATGCCAGACAACGGTGGTTTAATTTCTGCTGGTCCGCAACCGGTCTACCAAGGTTCCGGTCTCAATACTTGCTAAGTTGTCAGTACAATCCACGAGGCTTTACATCTCGTTCGGTGACGAAAGACACCAGATACCAAGAAGAAACACGGTAACAACATCGATGTCAAGGACACCATCTCACCACATCAAGCTGTCCAACCATACATCAGAAACTTGCAGTAACTGCGACAACTAGCGTTGACCTCGTCAAGGGCCTCGTTCCTTCTGGTGTAGTAAACGGAGACTGGGGCGATCTGCTGAACGACTTCGCTGCCGACTCATGCGCGGTACGACAGCACGATCTCGACCCTCTGGAACAT
>JAKLMF010000624.1:0-12297 GCA_022813555.1 Botryosphaeria agaves | reverse complement strand
GTATTACGCACAGCTAGTACGGACCCTTGATGAGAGTGTCCTTCTGCGCGACGTCGCTATGGAAGGACAAGAGGCCACGAATGGCGTAGAACCAAGCGCAGTAGGAGCTCAGGCACCGTGTCCATGGTCGCTACACATCCATGAGACGCCCGAAGCTGGGAAGCGACCGGCTATCTTGAGAGCGGTATCAAACATCAACATCGTGGACGGAGACCCTCAGTCTTACACGACTGCGCTTGGTTACAGGTTTGTATGCCGCCAGCAGTGGTTGAAAAAAAGAGATACTGATTCTTGACAGTTTTGTCTCTGACTACGTGCTGGAAGGACATCAATTGATCCACAACAATGTCATTCTTCTACTCCACCGAATCCTACGGTTCCCGAACGAAGCCACACGAGGGCTTGCATCACAGACTACTGATCGCTCTTATAACATGCTGAAGCCCCTAGACGACAGCGGAGGATACATCCTGCAAGCTTCCATTCGACTCCAGGACCGAGGCAAGCCGGAAGTCCTTACGGCTGGGATCAGCGAACTTGAGAATTTTAGGGCTCGGATGAAAGGTGTTGTGGAGATGAAGGCTCCAGATAGGTTGTCGTTGGATACAAGGATGAAGTGACGGCTAAGGATCTCACAAGGAGGATTACGTTGCGGGTCAAAAATCCCTACAGAAAGGGTTATGTTGGGGCCATATTTTGAGCGCACGGAGGGAGGAGCAGCCCCTGCCTTGTTAACTGCTACTTCCGGAGCTTCACTCTATGTCAGGTTGGCGTTAGACACAATGTGCGACGGGAGCCTCGAAAGGAAGGAGGTGTTTACGAGCCGACTAGTTAACAGAGTTCCTGTGGTAGAATAGGTAACTTTTGGCAACTATATCCAACAGAATAAAAAGCGATGAGCACAAAAATGCGATCAGACGATGGGTGAAGTATCTGCTCGTTGGACGTGCAGCGGAGCTCCAAACACCACGGAAGCTCAAAGTGCTTGCAGGCAGCTTTCACATGACCGCGCGACTTTTTGGTGACTTCGCGTTCTTCCACCTTCGACCTTCGCTGCTCTTAAACCCAAGCAGCCGTGTGCGCTCCTGCCTCTTAGTTGGACAAGCACTTAGATGAATGCGAGTCTTCGGAAAGATGAGTTCAATCACCGCCAGCGGCTTGAAGAGGGCCAATACAGCGAATGGCTCAATCTCTCCGCCGCCATCCAAGCGCAGACAGCAGTCAAAGACAACAAGTAGGTCGGGGCTACTCCACAACAACGTTGTCTCTGACAGAAGCATAGGCCAAGCCGTCGCAAATTTCTTCACACCGGCATCCAAGAAAGACCCTGAGAAAATCTCATGGCGTGTTGTTCGCGACAGTCTGCTTGTTGGTCAATATCACACATCGGTCACTGAACCATGGGCAAAATCAAACGAAAATCGACGAAAGATTGCCGCCTTCGACTTTGTATGTCAGGTGCTCTGCATCTCAACCAACGATGACAGTAATCTGACGATATGCTGCCACAGGACTCCACATTGATCACCTCTGCTTCAGGTAATCGATTCGGACGAGATGCCACTGACTGGAAATGGTGGCACGACAGCGTTCCATGCACTCTTCGCAGCCTCAACAAAGACGGGTAAGCCAAATCGCCAAGGGACAGCCCTCGGCCAAAGGATGGCTTGTTGATTCATGATCGTAATTCCTGCAGCTCTCTCATCTCCATCATTAGCAACCAGGGAGGCATCAGTCTCAAAAGCAATCCTAAATCGCTGAAATCCGACCAAAAGCGCCTGACAGACTTCAAAAGAAAAGTCAATGCTGTCCTAAGCCAACTGGACCTCCCCATAAGCATCTATGCGGCTACAGCCAGGGATCAATACCGCAAACCGAGGATTGGAATGTGGCATGAGCTGCTCGAGGACTACGGTCTTGACATTGTCAACTCGTGGGACCTGGACAACTCCATCTTCGTTGGGGATGCCGGAGGCCGTTCCGACGGTTCGAGTGGAAAAGTGCTCAAGGATCACGCCTGTTCGGACCGGTAGTAGGACCCTTGAGACAGAACCGTCAGTATGGGAACTAACGGGGACAACAAGGGACTTCGCTGCAAACGTTGGGATACAGTTCAAGACTCCTGAAGAGTTCTTCCTGAACGAACAGCCAAAACCGTTCACAAGGATTTTCGATCCTGGAGACTACATCAGACCAGTCCCTTCAACCCCGACACATGCTTGTAAGTGGCCTGACAGATTCATCACACCAACTGCATCACCTCCTAGCTTCTGATGTCTAAACAGTACCTATTGCGTATGCGAAAGCACATCCACTAGACATAGTGGTGTTGTGTGGTAGTCCAGGCGCTGGCAAGTCGACGTTCTACTGGAGTCATCTCAAGCCGCTGGGTTACGAACGCGTGAACCAAGACATCCTAAAAACAGTATGTGTTGTGAGACTGAAGGCGAGCTGTCGTGCCACTGTTGTCAATGTGATGAGTAACGTCTTGCAATACACAGCGTGACAGATGTCTGAAAGCAGCATCGGATTTCCTATGCGAGGGGAAATCAGTGGTTGTGGGTATGCAATCCCCGCGAATGTCAACAAAGGCGCAGCAGTTGACAGCGGCTTCGCTGACAGACAACACCAATGCCGACCCTGACACGAGAGCCTATTGGATCAAGTTGGCAGGAAAATTCGGGATCCCAGTTCGGTGCATATTGTTTACTGCGAACGCCAAGCTCTGCGAGCATAACGATACTGTCAGAGCATTGAATGGCATCACGGTGGGTTTCTCGGCGCTTCACCCTGAGCTCGTGCTCGCTGCCGCTGCAAGAACCGTCTACCCTCGTTGGATGGTTTCCCAACAATGCGAGAGTGCTCTTTCCGTCCCGCATGAATGATTCTGTACTGAGTCATGTTCCCAGACGAATCCCGAGGAACGGACTATTCTCCCGAAAATCGCGTTCACCAGCTTCGCTTCAAGGTATCGAGAGCCGACGCTTAAGGAGGGGTTTCAAGACGTCACAAGAGTAGACTTCGTGGTACGTTATGCTTACCCCGCCGAGAGACATGTTGTCGACGTTCCGCGATGCTAACACGGGATCTTCTCTGTCAAAGTTCGAAGGCAATCAGGAGCTGCAAACAACTTGGAGTAGATTTTGGATATAAGCTTGGGGTCGCACTGGACAGACTTGGTATGGTGACGGGGCTCGCCGCAAGTTGAGCGCTTGTATTCCTCGCAGAAGTCTACTCATGGAATATTGCGACATCGCGCGCTGGATTCCACCTAGATCCGAATCCTCAGAAACAGGTCATGTTTCGTCCGAGTGGACCTCCCATAGTTCTCGCGCAGCATGACGAGGAGCGCTTTCTTTTAGGATCGTTTTCTACAATGCAATAGAGGACTGACAGCGCCACATTCTCTCGGCGGCCGTTATCTATCACCTCGCATGTTGGGGTGAGTGGAGTATCATCCTCTTCATGCGGTGACCGGGTTCCACTACGCAGGCACGGTGCAGATCACCGTGTGCATTGATGTGCGCTTGTCAGGATGATCCAGGTTAGATCGTAAGGTTGGAACGGTTGACAGCTGCAGGAGCAACCGTGCTCGAACCAGCAGTATCATCCGTCCGTCTGCCCGCACCGCCGACGATGCCCATCATTCGACGACCGCACGCAGAAGGACTTGCGAGCTCCTCCGGCGTGGTGGCTTCCATGTCGTTGAAACGACCCACGTTCGGGCGTTCTGTCGATGTCCGGCTAGCGGTTCCTGCGCAGGGAATCCGATCCATCGCGGGTATCGCTTCGGCGGTGCGCGGCGCCAGTCTGGCCAAACCACGAAACGCTACGATTGCGTGGAACATGGTTTTCCCCGCCGACTACGGAGGGCGAGGATCTGCCCGGCCGGCCGTGGCTAGCTGCGTGGGCGCAATGCGGTGTTCAACCGATAGCCGGGCAGTCGGACAGATGGTGGATTGTGATTGAAGGCTGGGTGCAAGACGCGAAACACACCGCAAAGGCATGTCAGATTTGCGGCGACGTGCAAGTGGTCTTGGGGGGGGGGGATGCCTCGGGACGACGAAAACGAGCAGCGCATCTAGATAACGAGCCGCATTGCATAGCCGGGGGCCCTTCACGACGTTGGTGCTGGCCGCTGTGCGGCTGCAGCGTCGGCTGTCCGCGCGGTGGACACATGGCTGGGGCAGCACTGACGTCAAACGCAGGACCGATCCTTCACCGGCAAGGGTACAGATGCCAATCGGTTCGCTTCAACTGCATCTCCCCGATTTGCTAACTTACCCGGCTTTCGTCGTGTAATTCTGCCCTTTCCACTGGCTCGTCGGCCCTCTCGTCAGCTCTTGGCTAACCAGACGCGCGACGTGCATCGAAGCGATGCGCGACGATTTTCCTCTCCCAGAGACCCGGTTCCTATCACCCACCGTCAGCAGCTGCTGTGTCCACGCCTCCCCCAATCGTGATATTTATATATCGAATAACGGGGCCTCGGGTGAGAGCCATGCGTTCTCGTCTCTTCTTCGCTTGTCGAACAAAACAATGGATGACCTGCCCAGAGATGAACGGGTCCAATCACGTTACTCGCCTGCAGTATGTATCTACCTAGCGAACAGTGTATGCAGGCGCGCAGCAAGTGCGACGAAGGCCTCCTCTGGCGCGGTCGTCTGGTCTTTCCCAGTGATATCCTGCCTCCTCCGGCCCTAGCGTTTGACCAGCCCAGGCGCAAACAGTCCCCTCTCCGCGGTCTCTGGGGGCTTCGAGTGAGACGCACCTCCATCTGATACATGATCCACCACGGCTGCGCGATGGCCCTATGCGCATGAGGGAGGCCGCCTTGCAGCGGTGGAATGACGGACCTTCCAAAGCTGCCCTACCGCTGTCAGGATGCGGCTTGCTTGCGTGGCATGACGGCACTACGGCCCGTTGTGTGTCTAGCGCGCCAGCAGTAGTGCTGGTGTGCGATTTTCATCATTAGTGGCCCCAGAAGCAGCTCCATGCACTCCATGTACAGCCGGCGTCTTTCTAATGCCCTTTTCTGCTGAGCGCTGTAGGCCCATGTCCTCCTCACCCAGCACTTCGCAGAGCCCGCCCACAAAAGTCACGCCTGCTCCCGTCGCCTGCCCATTCCCACCATCACCCACACGAAACGCAGCCCGCTCCTTCCCTCTTACCTTTTTCTCTGCTGACCATCCGCCGCACTCCCTCGGCGGCCTGTTCTTTGCGAAACACAGCACACACTCGGTGAGTGCCACAGCGACGACGCCTGACTGCTGTTGTTTCACGTGCGCGCCGATTCTGGTTCGTGGGCTAAGCGGCTAACTTTGCGACTGAGCCCAGAGCGTCGCAACGAATCGCTTGCACGCAAACCACCGCAACGCCCGCTGTGGATATCAGTCTTGTCGTGGCACCCTCCAAGACCGTCGCGCTCCGCCACTGCATCCCAGACTGGATCGCTATACAGTAGAGAGACAGCCCCCGCCTTCAAGGCAGGGAAGAAACAAGAATCACCCGCGTATCCAGAGAAAGATTTAAGGTGGTGATGGGTCCCCGGTAGTCGCGACATCTCTAGGACACCCCAGTATATTCGATTGAACACCGACCATGCGCGACATGCGACCTCTGCTTCTGCCAAAACTAGTCGCAGCCAAATACTCGGCTGCCATAATCTACGACGATTTCATGTCTGCAAACCCTTCCGTGCTCTCTCACGATTCGGCCCCGTCAAGCGGCTCGGAATGCTCCACGCCCATCACTCCAACATTCTCTCTGCACGGCCACACGAGATATCCGAGCTCGAGTTCATCGCTCTCGTCGTCTCCACCAAACTCCGAAGGAATGGACGGCGCAAACTCGCCCACCAAGCTACCCAAGCTTACCGAGGAGCCAAGTGAAAGGGATGAAGGCTTCGTGGTGGACGAAGGAGCTACACTATCTCCTTGTTTGTGTAAGTACTTCATATGATAGTAGCTGTCCGCGTCGACATGCATGACGCAATACTGACGCGTTTCAGGCGACGTCGATGTGTGCGCACATCAGTTGAACTCTAGTTCACATTCAATTGTAGCAATACCCTCGACTGCAGAATCCGGTCTTGTCGAGGGTGTCTTTAGCGGTGACTCCGAGCTTGCGCCTCAGCGCCTTCCTAAGAGGAGGAGATCAGGCGAGTCGCCTCTTAGTAACCTCTCTACTCGCCTCGGTCGTCGCCTTCCTTCGCTTTCCGGCCGCTGGAAGGACCGTAAATCGAAGCCGATCTTCTCTGCGCAGGGCACTCGGACCTCAACTCCGTCACGTGCTCAGTCCAGTCGCTCTTCCTCGATCACAGACTCGTTCTTTGCTGGCTTCGATCAAACCGAGAGCCAACTTCCTGTATCCGCTTTCAGCAACATCTCAGATCCCTTGGAAGAAGCAGCTCCCTCGTCGCCAATAGGAATCAGCATGTCAGCCGATTCTGAGCCTATCGACAGGCAAGCGCTCGCATCTACGCCTCTGCTTCCGCCTATGATGATCTCTGCAAGAGTCACTGAGGAATCTCCTGTGCAATCGCCCCTGCAATCGCCAACCGTAGCTGAACCAAGCGCTCCTCTCTCCACTCTCAACACACCCGCTGGAACTCCTCACCTTCCAGAGTTTTCATCTCCGTCTCTGTCCACGAAGCCATCCATATCATCCTTTCATCCATCTCGACTAGGACTGATCATACCGTCATCTGAAATTCCGCCGATCATGATCTCTGATCCCTACGACAAGTGGGCAATCAAACTTGGTCATGCGAATTTTACCATCGAGCCCGAACCTTACATGCCTCAAGTCTGCGACGTGGATGCATGTCGGCGGCTTTTCGCGGACTGGGAGCAAGCTCGCATCAATTTCTCAAAACATCTCGTTCGCACCTCTGACCATTTTGGAGCCACATCAAAGACCTATGCGCTTACAGAGGAGAAGTGGGCTGAAATCGATGCGCAGTGGAAGAGGAATAACGACTTCGCCGTGGCCAAGGCGGCAGAAAGCAGCCAAGATTCAATCCCAATCACTCCTACAGAGCCTGCACCACTAGTGAAGTTGCCCTCACTCAACGATCCCAAAAGCGAGGGAAAGTTTCCGAAGCTGGGCGACGAGGACATCGTGGGCCCTATGGTTCAGTTCGCAGCCCGAGTTCAGTGTAAACCCTCCAGAAGGGCCGCATTCTCAAGACTTTTCGCAGGCATCAAATTTCCCAGTGTACTACTGGGTCGTTCTCCCGCTACCGTTCGCCCTCGCAGGTGACACTTGCTGAGCCTTTAGCGGCTTGTAACAACACCTGGCACGCATTACGATCCATGAAACTTACGATACCACGTTCCTTTGGGCTCATGAAGCCGTGTCGCTCCTTTCGTTACGAATTTTCTTTGTTACGGCGATGCACATAGAGATCTGTCGTCGGGTCGCACCCGCGTGTAGCGGGCGTTCGCAAGTTGTCAATAGGGAGCGCTACGTCGCCCAAACCATGTACGGACCTCTTCGGCCATTTGGCTTTTTTCCATATGTCATATATTGCTTGGCGGCTATACTCGTGGTTGTAGCATCACAGCACGGGAAAGCGCAGTCACGGGCTTACCAGCCGGCTTTGGCTAAAAAGTGTTTTCGCTGTACCATAGAACACAAGACAGGAGCCACTAAAACGGGAATTAACCGGTCCTACAGCTCAGGGCAAAAATGGCTTTCACCGCAGCATTGTACCTGTCCAATCTATATATTGTACGGTAGCAATTACACCACGGTAAATATGCCGTGTTCATGTCATGGAGTCTGGCACACAAACGTCTTGTGATCACACTTCTATCAGCGCCACCGAGGGACATGCCTGGGCTGTTGCAAGAGCTGAGAGAACGTGTTATTTCCTTGGGCACAGCCGGACAATGACGAACAGAGCGACGGCTTTTCGAATCGTGTCCTACCCAGCGCTGTTGACTGTCATCACCGTCGCCATGTTGCAACGGCTGCTCGGACGGCTTCAGCGCGGTAGCACACATTTGATGCGGTTATCGTTGCGGTTTCTTCATCGCTACTGCTTACTGCGTCCCCACGAGCATGGCATCTAGCAGCCTCGGTGCTTTAGTGTCGTAACTCAAGACGCACCGTGTGGTGGCCAACTAAAACTGTTGCTTTCTGGCGTTTGTAACGGCGATGTTGAAGCCACAGCGTCACGTGGCCATGATCGGTGCCATCCTTACGGTCTGGCAGCGCCATGAGCAAAGGACACGAAGTCGTCCTTGTCGAGCGAGCACAAAAACTTGTTCTTGTGAGGGCCGTACAACACGGACTGGCATATCTGGCAGGTTTGATGACTCCTAAGTCCCACCAAATTCGTCACGCATACTTAAGAGATTCTACTCGGCCTCCCGACAGAGGTCCAGACCAGTTTCGACCAACTGCGAAAGACCACCATGGGGTCGTGCGAGAGTGCTGCTGTGCTACCCCTGTTAGATAGAGCATGTAAAGATGTCAAGCGCATTAGATACTCAATGTTTTAACGATCCACACAAGACATGAAGCCTGCTGCTGTTGACACTTACAGTCATCCTTCCCATAGCTTGAGTAGACGGCCACAGGAGGTCTATCTGATCAGATGCCAAAGTACAGCTCGGCTCGATGGTGGTTAAACAGGGCTTGTTCGAAAGCAAGCCTGAGCCTCGTGCTCATGCCCCTGTCAGCACAGACGGGCGAAGCTCTGCATGCCGTGAAGTTGTTGTCTACTCGTTTGCCCGCTCTGATCCAGTACAAGACATATGCTTTGATCACTTCGTGCACCATCACATCTTCGTTAGCGGCGACCAGGCCTATGTGTAGATGCTTGCAGGACCGGGTACAGCGCGTACTGCGTCCGTGGATGATCCAGTGTGCCGAATGCGGAAAACGCGCTCTTTGATGTATGTGTGCTTCTTTCGCGACAAGACCTTTGCTTCAAGGCAGCAGCTCGCACACCCTCAGATCACAGAGCTCCATACTTGTAGGCAGTGGCAGGAATCGTTACGTCGCCGACCGAGGTTCTCCAGCCTTCTCGTCAGCACGAAGCGAAGCGGATCTGCGCGCTTCCATTCAACAACATCATCGTCGAACACCAACCAGCCTCTTACTTTCTGACTTCTTGTATTATCCTTGCGTCACCTCATCACTGTGCTCTAGAGGTTATCCCTCCCGACTGTCTCTTGCGGGCTTTGCGCATGCTTCAGATCTAAGCATCTGCGCTGTTTACCGCCATCCTTATAGTGCGATCTCTCCGTCGCACGCGACCTCTGACCCTCTACGGCATCTCCAGCTCCGTATCGAGTCCGACCACAAGCAAATCAGGTATTCCGACCCCAGCGCTGAGCTGAAGACACCCCTAGACATGGCGCGACAGCCCTCGGCCTCTGAGGTTGAGATGCCCAACATACAAGCAAACGGCGACATCCCAGAGGAGTCTGATTCTATGAACTTCTCCGACAACGATGCCAAACACCCGTACCCTCCTCCCCCGCGCATCGCGGCCCGCTTCTACCGACCGTCGAATAGCCGCCGCAGATCGTCCGCCGCATCGTCCAGACGTAACTCTATCTCATCCACGCAGTCCCACCAGTCCAATCGTTCATTGCATAGTGG
This sequence comes from Botryosphaeria agaves, assembly GCA_022813555.1. Lineage (NCBI taxonomy): Eukaryota > Fungi > Ascomycota > Dothideomycetes > Botryosphaeriales > Botryosphaeriaceae > Botryosphaeria > Botryosphaeria agaves. The sequence continues at coordinate 2,679 of JAKLMF010000624.1, read as the reverse complement.
CAGCTGCCAAAGCAACCATGTCGCCCAACACCTTCGCCGCGCATCCATTATTGAGAGCCGCAAGGCGCGGTTGGCTGCAAGAGAAGCTCACGCTGAACAAGTTCGGCTCCGCGCGGCGCTGGCAAAGGCAGCTCCACGCGTCTCCAACAGTGAAGAGAGGGCTTTGGCAGCGCAGCAGGCACGAGAGAAGCACCTGGCGCAGGTTGCAGCAGCTTGTGCGGAGGAGGTCAGGCGTGCGAAGAAGGTCGCGGAGGATATGAAGGAGAGGAAAGCAGCGGAAGAAAGGAGATACAGGCTGGAAATGGAGGAGAAGCTAGCCGAGGCGGAAAAAAGGAGGTTAGAGTACAAGAGGAACACGAGGCGGCCAAGGACAACCAGCGTGCCAGCGGCGGATGCGAAGAGACCTGTCGGGGAGAGCATGCAAGTGATAAGTGAGGACACAGCTGCTCAACGCATCCAAGGGGCGTGGAGAACCAGGCGAAGAAGGCGTATTATCGAAGCCTTTTTTGACCTAGGCTTGTCTGTCGATCGTGTGCGCGACACGAGCTTTGAGGAGATGGGGCGCGTCCTTTCCGACACTAGAGTCTTATCGGCCACCGAAAAGGTGTTGGAAATGTTCAACCTGCGGAGTATGGAGGAAACAGAATCTGCGAACCAAACTGGAACGAGGACATTCTTGAGCGCATATCTGATTCTCGGGCATCCGGCTGAAGTACTGAGCAAAGACGGAGATCAAGAACAAGACCTCATCGACAAAGCCAAAGACCTCCTAATATCTTTCGAGTCAGCCCTGTCGAAGCTTACGGCTTGGAACCGTTGCACTCCTACCTCAACGCAGCTAGAGATTTTATCTCTCGCGCATTCGGCCTACCTGGCCGGCTTCTCGGCCTGGAAAGCTCAAGATTCATCCGCATTCATCGAGACCATGGTTGCGACATTCGTCAACCTCGATGCGATATGGCAGTCTGTCAAGGATGACACTGAAGGCGAAGTAGCAGCCGATTATCGCGAGGGGATCCGCGAAAATCAAGTCGTACTGCTTAGCAAGATCAGAAAGTTGGCTGGACCGGATCGAGCGAATCTGCTCATCAAGAAGGCCGTTCGAGAGAGCAGAAGGGCCAAAGCCAGACGGCGACCTGCAGGTGACGTTCGACCCAGAGCCGCTGTGGAAGACTCAACTGCTTCAACCTCTGGAGTTGAGGGGAGTAATGCAGTGGCCGCGGAGGTGGCCGCCAGATTACCGCAGGATGTTGGGCAGACTGAGAACCTCCGGTTCCATCCGCTCACCAAGTTGTTCTCACCAATTCCCGACAACAGAATTGTTGCACATGAGCTTGCTATCGACAAAGAGTTCAGGATAGACATCTCCCCGCACTCCAATCTCCGCGACGCGGTCAACCGTGATGTTTGTGACAGCATGCGCAGAGGCTTCGAACAGGGAGAGGGCAGTAGCTGGACGGTCGCCATGGCGGAGAACATTCGCAGCAGGTTACTAGGGCTGTTAAGGAAGGGCAATCCGATGCACACATTGATTTCGGAGACCCTCGACCCTACGCTCATTCGCAATCAATGCATACAGGGCATCTTCTCCTATGAGCAATTCTTCTCGTTCATGGCCTCGATCCTTCCCAAGCTATGCGCACCTTTCCGCGACTCACAAGTCAAGACGCTGGCAGACTCGCTTCGCGAAGAAGGGGATCTTAACAGCATGATTGGTAAATTGTTCGAGCTACTACATGTAATCGACCTTCTCTCTTTGGACTACCAGAACTTTCTCATAACACAGGTATCGCCTATGCTCATTAAGGAGTCCGTTGGGTACGAGCAACGCATGTTCGCGCAGGACCTGGAGGCGGGAACTACCACCCTGCAGAAGACCAAGCGCTGGTGGAGGAATGCGAGCGTCAATGTTCTCACGGAAGCCGATCAACGGGACCCGTTGCACAGGCCGACGTCCCAAAGGATGTATGCGCGTGGTCTGGTCGATCTTGCTATTGCCATGACACCCTTACTGGACGCCGACGTACCTGAAACGCTCGAGATGGACAAAGCCCGCCTTTCTCGCATCCGTGCTGACGCAGTGCGCATCACCACGGTAGGCGCAATTCTACTGACTGCCAAGAACCTTTTGAAGCGCGACGTCCGCTCACAGTGGAAGGCCGAGGCCAATCGCATGTGGGATACATTGAAAGACGGCTACACCAACGAGGATGACAGCATGTCGACGAAGATCCTCTCGATCATGGAATCTTCACACGCCATGCCACCAACCACCAAAGCCTCTCTCGCAAGCACCATTAGCCGTCTACTCGGTCAAGCAAGTGCAGGCAGGCTCACTGATCCTGTCATGAAGGTGCTGTTCCAGCGGCTTAAGACCCACGTTTTTAACCGGCTGAGCGCATCAAGCTCGGGTGAAAAGGTCCGAGCAGTCAGCATGGCGTCGGAAGGTTTGGCGACAAGCGGATTACCGGAATTCGTCGGTCACGTTGGAGAGATCGTGGACACGCTTACGAAGATGAGTGAGGTCGATAGGAAAGTGCATGGGACATGGTATGAAGCGATTGCAAAGGACGTGGAGAGTGCGGGAGGCGAGGAATGAGGAGGTGGGCGGTGCCGATGTGGCTTTGCTGACCTGACCAGACTCTTGGGAGTCTCTTGCGGTGCATGGTTATGGCGCTC